>BPLR01013996.1:0-19604 GCA_021605095.1 Caerostris extrusa
ACCTTGTTATATATGAGATCCACCAAACATTAACTTTAAAACTGTCTCTCACTACTTGTAGTGAAACATGTGGATTCTCTAATATCCAAATAGGGCATTATGTTTATTTATCTTTCTGTAGACACGAAAAGTTAATTATAAGAATAACCAATGCGATTTAAATCATCATTTTTGATAACAATTATGTTCAGATTCTATTGCAAAAAACTGTTAAAAGTGAACTCTTCATCGTTACCAAAATTGCATTATTATTTTTAATACATATTTATAATCAGGGAAATAATTCCTACTCAATCTGTACATCTTCTATATATTTAATTCATTTTAATTTAGTTTATATTAATTGTTAGTCCACATAATGTGAAGATTATATTGAAAAACATCAGCATAATTTCACTACTAATATAATTCCATATTCCTGAAATATAGTTTTTAAAGCAAATTCTGATTCTCTACTATTTTCAATGCATATTCATATTCCTTGATGTTAAGGGCAAAGCTATTTGTATTCTTTCTAAGCTTAATAAAATGATATGAAATCTTAAACACTCATTATTATGATAATTTCTGTAGATTCTAAATATTAATAATTTTTCTAGAAGTTTTTGTTACCTAAAATATTTCATTAAAATTCATTATTAATTAGTAATGAAATTTTTTGAACATTAATAAAAAGAGTAGTAACAGTTTAAAAGTTAATACACTGCGTAAAAAAAAAAAAAGGACAGTGTTTTTTTTGCCAATTAATATCTCTTATTTTCCCTAACTAGCAAATATTTATGAAAATTTAGTTTAATGGCCCTTTTTTTTTTCATTTTAGGCAAAAATTAAACATCTACCATTAATATTAATAATAAAATTAGTATAATTAGTTAATTAGTGCTTAAAAGTAGAAGGACACTTGCTAATATATTTAATTTAGTGAGTTGTTCTTTAGTTAAATAGTGATTTTGTACTTTGTTTTATCCTTTTCTGTCAAAAAAATCTAATTTGTTTAAAAGTTACGCTGTTTCTCCGTTCTCAGACATGCCTAATGGAATACCTTTGAACGATTCTCAAAAAAGGCCAAATTTCCGCATATCAAAATGATGGTAAAGGTGTCAGAGAGATTGCTCGATTGTTGCAGGTGAGCCCCACTACAGTTTCAAAATTTATCAGAAATTCTTACAAAAAATGGAAAGAAAAAGAAGACTGGTAGACCGAAAAAGTTAACACCACGTGATGAAAAAAAAAAACTTGTTCGTGTGCTTAAGAAGAAGAAAGGAAGTCTTTCAAAGGCAAGAAATCAAGCAGGACTTAATCATGTGACGAAACAAACAGTTTACAACTATATTAAAAGATCTAAAAAATTCATTTCAAAAACGGAAACATCATCCTAAGTGGACAAGCTCACATTAATAAACCGTTTAGCGTGGGCTAAGGAGCTCATGTCCTGGACTACCCAGAATGGACTTCTGTGATATTTTCCGATGAAAAGAAATTTAACTTAGACGGTCCAGACGGATATCAGCACTACTGGCATTGTCTGGGAATGAAGACAAATACTATTCAACACGACAAATGGGAGGAGGGGAGTTTAATGGTTTGGTCGGCTGTTGGATAAGAAGGAAGGACAAGTCTGGTTTTCTTAAATGGTAGGCAAAAATATACAGACTACATTCAAGTACTGAATTCCGAGCTTCTTCCTTATGGCTCTGACTTGTGGGGTGTAGAGTGGAAGTTTCAAGACGGAGGTTCCATTCACACCGCGACTGGAGTCAAAAATTGGTTCCTAACAAATAATGTGGATGTTTTACCATGGCCAGCCAAAAGTCCTGACCTTAATATAGTGGAAACATCTGGGCAATGCTAGTTCGTCGAGTTTATGCTGATGGAAGGCAATTTGATTCGCTAGCTCAGCTTCGAGAAGCATTGAATGACTCGTGGGACAATTTTTGTCAAACAGAAGTTCAATCTCTATACAATTCACTTCAAACAGAATATTTGAAGTTATAAAGGCCAATGGGAAGAACATTCCGTATTAAAATCACTATTTTTTCATTCAATATAATGCTGTTCTTCTACTTTTTACAAAGTTTCAAAAAAGGAAACTATTTTTGTTGCCATTAATATTTTATGTTTGAATATCATAATTCTGATGTTAAAATTGTGTTTAAAATATTTGTAAAATGTTTCTAATAAAATTTTTTTTAGTAAAATAAAATATTTTTCGGTTATTGTTACAAAATCAAGAGTCCTTCTACTTTTTTTTTTTAGTGTAGTAACAGTATTAAAAAGAATTTTAATGAAATATTTTAGGTAACAAAGACTTCTGAGAAATTACCCTGTTAAATAACTTTATGAAGTTAAATTTTTTTTTTTTTCGGAATAACTTTTCTAATCCCTGCAAATTAATGAAAAACAGCTACTTGTATAGAATTCCAAAATGTAAGGATTTATTCTTTTCAGTCTTTTGTTTTTATTTTTAGTTTCCTGAAACAATAGGAAACGTCTTGAAAATAAGAAAGAGATGATTTGCATAATGCTCATAGACTTGAAAGTTGAATTAATTACTTTCGGCCTTAACTTCATTAAATAATTTCTTGGGTTTTTTTCATATATAAATATTCCCTTTTGGAAGATACTCTCTGGAAATCTTGCGTTGAATGGGCATTAACGAAAGAAATAAAAAGAATACAACTTTTCCGAAAAAAGTATGAAACATTGAATGCTAATATGGAATGGATATTAAAAAAGTCACACAGCTACGGTCTGCGAAACACACACGCACAAAAAAGGAAATAACTGGAGGAAAATCGATAACAACGTAGGTAAAAAAAAAAAGTCACCAAAAACAGCTTCGAGTCGAGAACAACATGATTGATTAACAAAAAGTGGAACGTTGTATGAAGCACTGAGCTAAGGACTTAAAAAGGAACATATCAAGACTAGAATGGAAAGACATCGTTATAAAAAAAAAAAAAAACCCAGGAAAGTAATTTTAAAAGAAAATATGATGCCTCTAGATTAACGAAATAGATTTTGAAAGGATTAAATTCCATTTTTTATATTTTTTAAGATTTTATTAAAAGATAGAATGAACAATGATTTTCTTTTTTGCGAAACTTTACAATAGATGTGATACTTTAAAAATTAAGGGATAAATATGTGGTCCTTTCTATTGAATTTCAAAGTAAATTATGATGCATTAATCACTATTAATCTTACTAAATGGTGAGGAGAAGTTAATAGGAATTAAATAATGGATCAAAATAAAACTAAAATAACATAGATTAGATTTGCATTGTGTCTAAATCGCCGCTCTTAAGAAATCATGTAGCCTAGATCTGGAATGAATAAGGTTTAACGTGAAATAATAAATTTCTTTTTAAAACATCGATATTTATGTACTTAATTTTTTAAAAATTGAACTTTAAATATGTGTCAAATATATGAAATTCATGAAGTGTATGTAAATTTTTAAATAAAGATACAATCAATATAAATTTATATAATAATAGATTTATATATATTTATATAAATATATATTCTTATATAAATTTATATATATATTACTTATTACAATTCTTATTTTTAAATTTTGAAACATTTTTAATTGTGATTAAAACATATGTAGAGATTCAATAACTTAAATGAAAGTTCGGAATACAAACGAATCAAATAATATTTTCTACTATCTATCTCTCTTCTCTCTCTCTCTCTCTCTATATATATATTATGGATGGTTGTAGAAATATTAAATTATTTATTTATTTATTATTGTCATTATTATTTGTTTAACCACATCGTTAGTATTACTATATTTCATTTTCCATTTCAATGTGAATCAAAGATGGAAAAGGTTGACACCAATATCCTAAATGAATAAAATGCTATATGTAATGTTTCAGGAAAACAATGTATGTAATACCGAAATTTACAACCAACTATAAACATAATACTGTTGTTTTTATTAAGCCTTTTAATATGAAAGAAATTTTATAGTTTTTACTAAATAGCAGATAATAATCATTTTTCTAATAGTAAAAATAAATATGTAAGAACATTGTAAATATATAAGAAACAAAATATTATTCGATTACATATTTTAAATTTACCTTGCTTTATATTGCAGTTTTTTCAATATGGAAATTATAGTAAAATGAAAAAGTTAAATAATTAATAATGTTTGTACAATCAGTCCTTGAAAGCATTTAAGTAAATCTGAAACATTTTCATTTGCCATGATTAGTCAATATCATTTTAACGAAAAATTAAGAATAATTTTAAATTTGGGATAAGTTCAGAATTATAAAATATATATTAAGTTTATTTTTCAATATTATTGAAACAGATTTCAAGTTTCACAAATAAGAAGTTTAAATTAAGTATCTCAAAAATCACTTTTATGGAAAAATTCGATGCTAAACTAATTTTAAAACCTAAATAAAACCTGCTAGAAATATTTTTCAATAAAAGGACATTTAAATCCATACTGAATTAAAGGTAAGCTCTGGCATTGTAAAAAATTGCGTTGAAGGATATATTATTAAAAGGTATTGTTGAAATTTTAAATAAATCAAATAAATAAATATTGAATTTTATAAGTTTGCCACTTGGTGTTATAAAAATACAGAAAATTTTTCAATTTTGTTTTAAAGTGAACTTTTACTTCACATACAGAAATATATAGCAAATATATTAATTTCCTCTTAGGTATAAAACAATGCTAATTCAGAGGCGTTCTTATAACATAAATAGGAATTATAAGGGTTAAAGGAATTATTTTCTGTGGAATCATGCCAATAATCATAGAACATTTTTATTCACTGTGTTTATTGGATCATAATTTTTCTCTAAATCTTTTCTTGAACATACATAGTATGTGTGTGTGAGAGAGACAGAGAGAGAGAAAGAGAGAGAGAGAGATAGCGGGTAAATAAACCTGCAAATAAGATTATAAATTTGTTTTTATGAATATATCTTAAACGATACAGTTAAAATTATTCACTATTTGACCTCGTTCTTCTTAAACATTAATCAATAATGCTGTTGGTAAAACGATATGACAACGAGCGTTTATTTGCATATATATTTATTTACTATATACGTATAATTTAAAAATACTTTCTGACTTAGCAAATAAGCTTAAAAAAAAAGATCAGTGAATATTGGGAGGGTTTGCTGGAAGTTTTACCATCAAAAGAGATGTTTAATTTTTACAATGCATTTAAAAGAAATATACGTCTCTCTATACCAGTAGATAGAATTGTATGACTTTGGCGATCTTCCAAATCAGGTTATTGCTCGAAAGAAATACTAAATAGATAATTCTACTTAAACACAGAAACTATTTATAATGAATGTATGACATGAATTCATTTTACTATTGGAAAAAATCTATGTATTTATATTCGATAATATCTATGGCGGCCTGAGGGCCAATTGACTAGCTTTCTGGCCTTTGGTACCACAGGCTTCAGATTCGAATCCTGACGGTGGATGGATGTTTGTTAGTGATTCGTAATCCACTTTAAACTGTAGGTCCCAGCCTGTTTAGCCCTCGTGTGCGCAAGATGACCGTAGAGCGAAAAACCAAACCAAACCAAATCGTTATTATCTATGATTTAATCTAAGATTTTTAAAAAATAACACAATAAAAAATAAAAATTTAAAAAATAATAATAATAAATAACACAATGAATTTGGTACAATGTTTTAAGAAAGTAACGGTTAAGGTGGGATTTTTGATTGAAATACATTTTTGCTCGAGTTCTTTTTGTAATTTTAGTTTAGAAGGTACGTGTGGAATGTAGTTTTTCACTGAGAAAGATTTACATTTCCTCATGTATTGCATTCGGTAAGAACAAGTAACACATAAAATTAGTGATCATGAAAATTTAATTTCAGTCTCGAATTGGGAAAGAAATTCATATAATTATTTTATAATAAAAAAAATGAAAGTTATTTTTTATTGTTTATAATATTATATACATATTTATATCTATTATATCGATACAAAACATGCATTCAGAATATTTTTACATTAAACAAATATTTTAGATTCATATTAAACACATGAGCAAAACTTTTAAACCTTGAAAAGAGTTAGAGTAATATTTAAGCAATTAAAAATGATATTTATTCACAAAAAGGGAAAAAATGTCTCATGCTAAATACAAATACGATTTTCTTAAAAAAAAGGAAATTTAATCCTAAAGGCAAGAATACAAATGTTATACTTTTGGGACTACAGTAATGAGATTCTTAAAAGTTGAACAGAGAAAGACCACTAATGGTTTAACTGCATCTTGGAAAAAGTTAAAAATAGTATTGCTTTTCCAACAAACGAAATAAACTCCTATTGCTATAAAACTTTTCTTTGAGTTTATTTGCTGTCTAAGGTAGAAATCTCGAAATTCTGTCTAGATAGGGGAATTCTCATTGTTAAATTTTAACTGCAAGTTGTTTCTACCGTTTGTTCACTAATGCATAATCACTTTTGTATGTAAACTTCAAAACATGGTGCATACTTTACTGCACTCTAACTATAAACGAGTTTAAAACGGACTGAAGATATCGGTTTCGGAATAAATGCCGACATTTATGGTTATTTGAATCATTGTTCTGAATAAATGGGATGCTTTTATTATAGTTGGATTTGAATTCCAAATGATTTTTCTTGTCGTGGGCATACAGTGCCTTACAGACATTTTAAACTAGCTCCAAACATTAAAACTATTTTGAAGGATACAGTTTAGTAGACATTAGTGCTACATTAGAAGGTAAGTTTGAATAATTGAAAAGTTTTAACGACATTATTGGATCAATACTATTTTTATGTTTATATGGTTTGGTCTGACTCGAAATTCTGAAATTTTCTGTGAAAAAAATAAGTTTTAAATAAAAAATAATTACCCTCAAACGCAAACAAACTTATAATATAACTATTATTTTTATCGACAGTTTTTAATTCAGTGGAATAATATTTGCACTTGTCTAATGACAACATTAGGTAAACTTTCTAACACAAAATATTTTTAATTTACAAAAAATATTATGAAAAAAAAACGCTTAAAAATTGCATCGCATAAAACATACAACATACAATATCAACATACGCACTTAATAAGATGGCTATCTGGATGTTTTCTGGTTTACTTCAATTGCTCAGTAAACTTGAACAAAACCTCCTGAACCCAGAAGAATTCATCTTCTTCCACGAGAATCAATAAATATTCAACATATAAAAATACAAAATAATATACATCTGCTTTTTACCACCTCAAAGGAGTATACCAAACGTTGAAAAGGAAACAAAATGTTTATGACCTGATTTGATTTAAAAACATTTAAGATGATAGAAAACTAAGAACCATCTTTTTGATATATTTTGTTTTGCAAAATGAAAGATGGATAAAATAAAAGGTATGGAAAATAATAAAATTTCTTAATTTTTTGATGATTAGTTATCAGGATACAATTATTAAAAAATTATATTCACATAACTAATTGATTTAGCATCGCTTTATTACTCAACATGAAAAAATTATGTTAGGAAAATCGAAACAAAACTGGGCGAAAAGATAACTTTCTTAATATAACACTATAAAGGTAATTTTTACAATTTAATTTTTTTAGAAGATATTACAAACTTAGCATTGGTTAGCCTTAATGTGAATTACACAAATTAAGAACTTATATATGTTTAATTTTATAGAGTTCAATAGTTAAGACTAAAAATTTGAAAGGGAATAATAATGACATTCAAAATTAATCATTACAGTTCACGAAAATCTTTTTCCAAAAGGTTTGGGTTTATTTTCTTAATTTAAATTATTTTTTATTTGAGTAATGCAAGACAAATATAATTAGGGCGTGTAAAGCCAATCGTATCTTACATCAATTGAAGAAAATTAAAAAGATCATTGAGAATAGATGCCAAAAAACGAATTAAAAAAAACCGAAAATCAGTCTTCGAAGAACAAATTACTATAAGATACGAACCTAATTAATTCTTAAGAATACAGTCAAATTCTTTGTTTATAACAATCCATTGACTTAAAACATTAAAAAAAAAAACTATCTGGTTTAATTCAATTGAATCATAAAAAAAGTTAGAATAAATTTAAGTGTTAATTTCAACATATGTAAACACATAATTTTAATTGCAAATTACTTCCGCTTCGTTTAACTGAACTCTACTATATATAAGAGAAATATTTTACTTTGTTCAACGTGGTGAATTTAGAATTAGAACCAAAACAAAACTGACAAAAACAAGTAATATAAAAAAATTTTTGAAGTCAATTCCTACTTTTTTTCACTATATTACAGAAAGTCCTTTATAAATAATTTTAATTTCTTTTTTAAGTTTATCTGGCTCCATCTATTGGTAGATATATGCATCTTAAATCTAAAAGAACAAAAATTAATTAATTAAATTTAATAATTGAATTAATATTTGAAAAAAACTGTATTAACATCAAGTGTCATCCACTACAAGCTCAAAAAATGTATTTGAACTTGAGCGGATGAATAAAAAGTATTTTATTAACGATTGAAAATTTGAACAAGATATATATAGGTAGAGTGTGAGCTAATAGAAGGAAGTGAAAAAGAAAGGAACTGCCCGCGGGTCAATAATTCAGTTCTTTGACCCAGGCCTTTCAGCGAGCACGTCTTCCATGAAGGAATAAAGAATTGCATCAATGCCACAAACCTTTCTACCTTCTCAACATTCAACATTTCTTTGCTGAAATTCTGTTCAATATGAAAATTTTATTCATGCCAATTATGGAACACAACTTTATCTTCATAAAATAACTGATAACGTACTTTAAGTAGGAAAGAAAAACATTAGATGGATATTTAATTTAAAACTTATTATAAATATTAAGGTTTAATTTAACCAAAGCAGTCGCTTTAAAACAATCCTTTTAGCTGATAATTTGTTTTGAATTTTTTGTAAATTGAAAAATTAGAACTTAGACTATATGTTCAATTATTCGACTATATGTACTATATCATTCGGCAGAGAGCTCATTCGGCAGAGCAGAGTTCATTCGGCAGAGAGCTCATTCGGCAGAGAGCTCAGAGAGCTTCGGCAGAGAGCTCATTCGGCAGAGATTCGGCTCATTCGGCAGAGAGCTCATTCGGCAGAGAGCTCATTCGGCAGAGCTCATTCGGCAGAGATTCGGCAGAGAGCTCATTCGGCAGAGAGCTCATTCGGCAGAGAGCTCATTCGGGCAGAGAGCTCATTCGGCAGAGAGCTCATTCGGCAGAGAGCTCATTCGGCAGAGCTCATTCGGCAGAGAGCTCATTCGGCAGAGAGCTCATTCGGCAGAGAGCTCATTCGGAGAGAGCTCATTCGGCAGAGAGCTCACTCGGCAGAGAGCTCATTCGGCAGAGAGCTCATTCGGCAGAGAGCTCATTCGGCAGAGAGCTCATTCGGCAGAGAGCTCATTCGGCAGAGAGCTCACTCGGCAGAGAGCTCATTCGGCAGAGAGCTCATTCGGCAGAGAGCTCATTCGGCAGAGAGCTCATTCGGCAGAGAGCTCATTCGGCAGAGAGCTCATTCGGCAGAGAGCTCATTCGGCAGAGAGCTCATTCGGCAGAGAGAGCTCATTCGGCAGAGAGCTCATTCGGCAGAGAGCTCATTCGGCAGAGAGCTCATTCGGCAGAGAGCTCATTCGGCAGAGAGCTCATTCGGCAGAGAGCTCATTCGGCAGAGAGCTCATTCGGCAGAGAGCTCATTCGGCAGAGAGCTCATTCGGCAGAGAGCTCATTCGGCAGAGAGCTCATTCGGCAGAGAGCTCATTCGGCAGAGAGCTCATTCGGCAGAGAGCTCACTCGGCAGAGAGCTCATTCGGCAGAGAGCTCATTCGGCAGAGAGCTCATTCGGCAGAGAGCTCATTCGGCAGAGAGCTCATTCGGCAGAGAGCTCATTCGGCAGAGAGCTCATTCGGCAGAGAGCTCATTCGGCAGAGAGCTCATTCGGCAGAGAGCTCATTCGGCAGAGAGCTCATTCGGCAGAGAGCTCATTCGGCAGAGAGCTCATTCGGCAGAGAGCTCATTCGGCAGAGAGCTCATTCGGCAGAGAGCTCATTCGGCAGAGAGCTCACTCGGCAGAGAGCTCATTCGGCAGAGAGCTCATTCGGCAGAGAGCTCATTCGGCAGAGAGCTCATTCGGCAGAGAGCTCATTCGGCAGAGAGCTCATTCGGCAGAGAGCTCATTCGGCAGAGAGCTCAGCTCATTCGGCAGAGAGCTCATTCGGCAGAGAGCTCATTCGGCAGAGAGCTCATTCGGCAGAGAGCTCATTCGGCAGAGAGCTCATTCGGCAGAGAGCTCATTCGGCAGAGAGCTCATTCGGCAGAGAGCTCATTCGGCAGAGAGCTCATTCGGCAGAGAGCTCATTCGGCAGAGAGCTCATTCGGCAGAGAGCTCATTCGGCAGAGAGCTCATTCGGCAGAGAGCTCATTCGGCAGAGAGCTCATTCGGCAGAGAGCTCATTCGGCAGAGAGCTCATTCGGCAGAGAGCTCATTCGGCAGAGAGCTCATTCGGCAGAGAGCTCATTCGGCAGAGAGCTCATTCGGCAGAGAGCTCATTCGGCAGAGAGCTCATTCGGCAGAGAGCTCATTCGGCAGAGAGCTCATTCGGCAGAGAGCTCATTCGGCAGAGAGCTCACTCGGCAGAGAGCTCCTTCGGCAGAGAGCTCCTTCGGCAGAGAGCTCATTCGGCAGAGAGCAGTGTTATAGAAACTGTGCTTTGCTGAAAGAGACATTTTAGAATTAAATTCTTTAATCTTTCTTGCAAAATTATTGGATGGAAAGTTATGAAACTGACACTCCTTAGAGTATGTAAAACAATCTGTATCTTTAACACAAATAACATGAATGCCTTGAAATTTGACAAAAAAATTAGAAAAAGTTATAGCAAGGACGATTCCATGAAAAAATGTTAAATGTCAGAAAATTTTCAAGATTAAGGTCTATATATATGCGGTGCCAAAACTTCTCTAACTTAAAGGACAACAAAACACGGGATATGAGAAAAACTAAAAAATTGTTAAGTTTAAATGATTCAAAGAAATGTGGGTAGCTGTTCAAATGCTCAGTAAAAGCTAATATTTCGTCACTGTAGTTGATTCATATGCTTGCTCACTATCAGTCTTGAAACGTGGCATAGCACTACCATTCCTCCCATTAAAAGAGATAATTCTTTTATTTCGTAATCCTCCTTCCTGTAGTTTAAATAGTCCCTATACTAAATTTCATGCTATTCCGGTTGTTAGATCGAGCTACAGATGGTTCTGAGTAAGCCAAATTAATTACAACCGCCCTGTATATAAAAATTAAAAGGATGGATGAATAATAATAAATACTGTATCTTAAATATGGACTAATGAGTGGTACTACACGAATTAGCTGTAGTAAATAAATTATTACTGACATTTGAATGACAGAAATACACATTCCTTGAGAAAACCACCAGTTAAAGAAAATGTTTCATAGTCGAATTAACTCGCTAGTGACTAAATGTTACCAGTAACTGAATGTCAGAAGCACTCACTCTGTCTTACAATTATCAGTACAGATGAAGGAACACACAAGTAAATAAATTGTTGTTAGCAAATTAATGTCAAGAGTATAAATTCTGACAGAAGGCTGGAAGTAAAATGAAATATGGTATGTGGGAAATGCATTATCATGTTTTGAGATTTATGAATCATACTTTTTATGTGTAATTTGGGGTTTAAAGTTTTGATTCATATATATGGTGTAATAGATAGATATTTAATATAAATTAAATAATATAAATTTAGAAATATTAAAAAATAATAGATAATAATATAAACTTGTATGTAAATGTAAAACTGAGTTACGTTAATATCAGATATCTTTTTATGAACGAAAGAAATATATGTTTTTAGTAAAGCTAGTTGTGTTAGAATATTGAATTCTTTTTAAATGCATTTATCGATATATTCTGAAAAAGTTTCAAAATTATATTTAATTAAAAAAATAATATTTGCCTTATAACTATGTTTGTTTTGAATAATACAAAACTCGAAAATCCTTTTTAGATTTCATTTCATATATAATAATAACGTATTACTTTTGTTGATTAGAATTTTATGAGAGAGAGAGAAATTTAACTATGTTCTTCATGTTACTTTTTTCTTTGTTTTTGATTGTAATAGTAAATAGAAATTATGTATTGGTCAGTCATCCTATGCAGCGTTAATAGGATGACTGATCATACACGGAATTAAAGGATGTACATCCAGCTTACAGAGGGCAATGGGGGAAATACACAGTGCCTGTACAAGCAACGATATCTGTCGAGGCATATTCATAGCCTCTGTGACTGCCTATATTAGCTGCTATCTGATACAGGCTCTTTCCTTAGAACTGTTATGGATTATGAGCAAACGGTATGGATTCCAAACTTGGAGAGGACTGTACTAGAACAGATACAGGGTAATCCAACTTCCAATATGCAAACTAAAGCGCAACATGCCAGAATGTTCCACTGCAACGTCTGAAGGTTTATATCTAAAACCTATTTGGAATTCACGTTTGTTACTGACCATGTTACTTTTGTTGATATTTATTGAATAATAAACAGCATATTCACTTACGTGATATTCTTCCATTTCTGGAGTTTAATGTGTACATTAATGCATCAGGAAAGTAATTCCGACCCTATATTGTTTTGTGATTCCGAGTCGTTTAGGTGTTCCTTACCAATCCTAAATATTAGTAATACTGATACTAAGACACCTAATGCATAAACTAAGATCGAAGATACAATGCAGTCGATGGTTCAAGAAGATAAAAAATTTTCACTTAAAACTTTAGTGTCTAAATGGCTGTCATAGATGGGTTACCGAAAAAAAAAATTCTAATACTTCTATTAAGTCACTATATTGTAGGAATTGCGATATAGCCTCATATCGCAGTTCCTAATAACTGCTGTAATTTTAAAATGATGACATGGAAGTAAATTTTCTAGATACATAAAATGAAACCCTCGATTATTTTTGTTCGTGATCACAGATGATAATTAGACAAATGATAGATTTAATTAGTAATTGTTGATAATTAATAAACTTTTCTTCATTCAAGAAACTCCTGGAAAACCTTTTATTGACTCCTTAAAGGTTTGTAGACTCACAGATAAGCCCCCTAGCAATTTTATTTTGAATTAATTATCATTATTAATTTTAACAAAATGAATGTTGTACTTCTTCATTGAATTAGATTTAGTTTGAAGATGTACTTAGTCACAAATGCATAAATATTTTCTTTTTTTATTAAGTAATTTCTTACCAAATTATCATGTAGATTTTTATCAGAATTCTGTAACAGTTGACATGAGTATTCATCGTACTAATTACCAACAAGTTCAAAAGTATCCTTCCGGATTATAGAACGTGAATTCAGTTTTTTTGTATAGTATTTATACATGTTTAAAATACAGGGCGTACCATAAAGTCTCGCCCTGATTATAAAAATTTATTACGAGAAAAATAACATAATTAGGCATATTTTTCTTTGGATACCTTATAAGTACTGTTATAAAGTTTCTAATAAGACCACGTAATTCAGATGATTTCAACTTGTACTCCCTTGGTAGCTCGGAGAATCACAAAGCAGCTTTTGTGAAGAGTTCTTTTACATGCTGTCTGTAACAGTACAACACAGCATCTTTTATCACAACCTTCAGTTCTTCACCATAAGCAACTGGTGAGGTAAAGACTCCGCCCTTGATATAACACCAAAGAAAAAAATCGAGAGTAGTGATATCAGGAGGCTATGGTGCTGGTCCATCTCTTCTATTATACCTGCCAGGAAATTTCTTATCTAGGATTTCACGAAATAAGAAATCCCAGTGAGGAGGTGATCCATCTTGCTGATAAATAGTCCATGGTTGAAATTCTTATAACTAAAGTGCAATGGACTGTTCCAATAAGTCAAAGTAAACGTTAGCAGGAAACATGTGGATTCTCTAATATCCAAATAAGGCATTAAGGTGCTATTTATCTTTCTGTAGACATGAAAAGTTAATTCATAAGAAAAGAAAATGCTATTTAAGTAATCGGTTTTGATAACACTTATGTTCAGATCTATTGTATGAAAAACTGTTAAAAGTTAATTTTCCATTATACCAAAATTGTATTATGATTTGTAATAAATTTTTATAATCAGGTCAAGAATTTTTCTCACCCTGTGCATCTTCTATGTATTTAATTAATTTTTATTTATTTATCATAATAGTTAGAATACCATAATATGAACATTATGTTGAAAGAACATCCGTATAATTTTATACTAATGTAACTTCGGATTCATGAAATATAGTTTTAACCAAATTCTGATTTTTAACTATTTTAAATGCTTATTTGTATTCCTTAACGTTGATGGCAAACTATTTGAATTTTTTCTAAACAATAAAATGATATGAAATCTTAATAAAAAGTTGTAATTCACTCATTATTTATAATTTCTTCTAGATTCTAAATATACACTACTTATTATTAATTAATAATGAAATTTTTGAACATTAATTAAAAAGAGTAGTAACAGTTTAACAGTTAAGAGTAACAGTTTTAAAGTAAAATTAAATTTTTAGTTGGTTTTTTATGTAGTAAATATTTTTAAAGAAATATTTTAGATAACAAAGACTTCTGAGAAATTAAAAATTTACCTTGTTAAATAACTTTATTAAGTTACATTTTTTTTGAATAACTTTTATAATCCTTGTAAATTAATGAAAGACATCTGCTTGTATAGAATTCCAAAAAATATAAGGATTTATTCTTTTCTGTCTTTTGTTTTTATTTTTTAGTTTCTTGAAACAATAGGAAACGTCTTGAAAATAAGAAAGAGATGATTTGCATAAGGCTCAAAGGCTTGAAAGTTGAATTAATTACTTTCGGCCTTAACTTCATTAAATAATATCTTGGGGTTTTTTTTCATATATAAATATTCCCTTTTGGAAGATACTCTCTGGAAATCTTGCGTTGAATGGGCATTAACGAAAGAAACAAAGAATACAACTTTTTCCAAAAAAAAAGTATGAAACATTGAATGCTAATATGGAATGGATATTAAAAAAAGTCACACGGTTACGGTCTGCGAAACACACACGCACAAAAAAAGGAAATAACTGGAAGAAAAATCGATAAAAACGTAGATAAAAAAAGTCTCCAAAAAGCTCGGAGTCGAGAACAACATGATTGATTAACAAAAGTGGAACGTTGTATGAAGCACTGAGCTAAGGACTTAAAAAGGAACATATCAAGACTAGAATGGAAAGACATTTAAAAAAACAAAACAGGAAAGAAATTTGAAAATAAAATATGATGCCTCTATATTAACGAAATAGATTTTGAAAGGATTAAATTCTTAAAAATGCCATTTTTAAATATTTTTAAGGTTTTATTAAAAGATAGAATGAACAATGATTTTTTTTTTTTTTTTTGCGAAACCTTACAATAGTTGTGATATTTTAAAAATTAAGGCATAAAAAGTTGGTCCTTTCTATTGAATTTTAAAGTAAATTATGAAGCATTAATCACTATTAATCTTACTAAATGGTGAGGAGAAGCTAATATGAATAAAATAATGGATCAAAATAAAAATAAAAAAGCATAGCTTAGATTTGCATTGTGTCTAAATCAACGCTATTCAGAAATCATGAAGCCCGGATCTCGAATGTGTCAGGTTTAACATGAAATAATAAATTTCTTTAAAACATCGATATTTATGTACTTAAGTTTTTAAAATTATAATTATAAATGTGTTTTGAATATATGAAATTCAGGAAGTGTATATATTTTTTTAAATAACTATATATAATAAATATAAATAATTTATTTATATAAATATATATATAACTTACTACAATTCTAATTTTTAAATTTTGAAATATTTTTAATTTCAGTGAATTTAATTTTAAAGAAAATTAAGGATATTTTTAAATTTGTGGATAAGTTGAAAATTAAGGAAGAATACATTAAATTCATCTTTCAATATAATTAAAACAGGTTTCAAGTTCTAGAAACACAAAGCTTAAATTAAAAATCTCAAAACTTATTTTCTGTCAAAATTTGATGCTTGATTAATTTAAAACCTGAATAAAATCTTCTAGAAATATTTTTCAAGAAAAGGTTATTTAAATACATGTTAAATTAATGGTATACTATTTGAATTGTAAAAATTTTGTTGAAGGAAATATTATTAAAAGATAAAACTTTAAAATAAATCAAATATATAAATATTGAATTTTATAAGTTTATAAAACTTGGTATTCTAAAAATATAGAACATTTTTCAACGTTGTTTTAAAGTACACATTTACTTCAGATATAAATATATAGCAAATATATTAATTTTCTCTTTTGTATAAAACAATGCCAATTCAGAGGCGTTCTTATAAAAGAACACATAGGAATTACAAGGGTTAAATAAATTATTTTGAGGGGAATCATGCCAATAATCATAGAAAATTTCATACTAATGTAACTCCGGATTCATTAAATATAGCTTAAAACATATTCTGATTTTTTAATATTTCAATATATATTCTTATTCCTTGACGTTAATAGCGAACTATATGTATTTTTTCTAAGTAATAAAATGATATGAAATCTTAATAAAAAGTTGTAATTCACTCTTTACTTTCCTTCTAGAATCTAAATATTCACTACTTATTATTAATTGATACTGAAATTTTTAAGCATTAATTAAAAAGAGTAGTAGCAGTTTTAGTAGTAACAGTTTTAAAGGGAAATTAAATTTTTAGTTGGTTTTTATGTATTAAAGATTTTTAATGAAATATTTTAGATAACAAAGACTTCTGAGAAATTAAAAATTTACCTTGTTAAATAACTTTATGAAGTTACATTTTTTTGAATAACTTTTATAATCCTTGTAAATTAATGAAAGACATCTGTTTGTATAGAATTCAAAAAATATAAGGATTTATTCTTTTCAGTCTTTTGTTTTTATTTTTTTAGTTTCTTGAAACAATAGGAAACGTCTTGAAAATAAGAAAGAGATGATTTGCATAATGCTCAAAGGCTTGAAAGTTGAATTAATTACTTTCGGCCTTAACTTCATTAAATAATTTCTTGGGTTTTTTTTCATATATAAATATTCCCTTTTGGAAGATACTCTCTGGAAATCTTGCGTTGAATGGGCATTAACGAAAGAAACAAAGAATACAACTTTTTCCGAAAAAAGTATGAAACATTGAATGCTAATATGGAATGGATATTAAAAAAAGTCACACAGTTACGGTCTGCGAAACACACACGCACAAAAAAAGGAAATAACAGGAGGAAAATCGATAACAACGTAGGTAAAAAAAGGTCTCCAAAAACAGCTTCGAGTCGAGAACAACATGATTGATTAACAAAAGTGGAACGTTGTATGAAGCACTGAGCTAAAGACGTAAAAAGGAACATATCAAGACTAGAATGGAAAGACATCGTTATTTAAAAAAGCAACTAGGAAAGTAATTTAAAAAGAAAATATGATGTCTCTATATTAACGAAATAGATTTTGAAATGATTAAATTCTTAAAAATGCCATTTTTAAAATTTTTAAAGGTTTTATTAAAAGATAGAATGAACAATGATTTTTTTTTTTTTTGAAACCTTACAATAGGTGTGATAATTTAAAAATTAAGTGATAAAAAGTTGGTCCTTTCTATTGAATTTTAAAGTAAATTATGATACATTAAGCACTATTAATCTTACTAGATGGGGAGGAGAAGCTAACATGAATAAAATAATGGATCAAAATAAAACTAAAAAAACATGGATTAGATTTGCACTGTGTCTAAATAGTCGCTGTTCAGAAATCATAAAGCCCGCATCTGTAATGAATAAGATTTAACGTAAAATTATACATTTCTTTAAAACATCGATATTTATGTACTTAATTTTTTGAAGTTTTAATTATAATTGTGTGTCAAATATATGAAATTCATGTGTGAGTGTATATAATTTTTAATATAACTATATACAATAAATATAAATAATACATATATATATATATATATAATCTATTTATATTTAGTTACATAAGTATATATAACTTACTACGATTATTATTTTTTAATTCTGAGATATTTTTAATTTCAGTGATTAAAACACAAGGACACATTCAAATATTTAAATGAAATACCTGAATGCAAACGAGCCAAATACTATCAATCTATTTATCTAACTATCTATCTATATATATGCTACTACTACTACTACTACTATTTTTAAATATTAGCAGGAATTTAATAAATTTAAGCCACCTTTGAAATGAAATTTAAGTGTAGGTATTTTATTTGAATACTGAGAAATTTTAGTAATTATATATTCTTTTTTTCCCTAAGATATATATTCAGATTTTTAAAAACTTTTTATGTTATTTAAAACATTAGGGTAGAATTTATATGCAGGATATCTCTACCTACATGTTTCACATTGGAAAAACAGTTCAAAGAAGGCAGATAGCACGTTGAAGACGAAGACCCCTCCGGTCGACCATCAACCTCAACCGACGAAGCTCACGCCAAACAATTAAAGATTTGGTGCTTGTAAACCATAGATTTAAATTTAGAGATCTTGCTGCTGATGTTGTAATTTCAAAACGATTGGTCAATTTCATTTTGAGCCTTAAACGCGTCAAATCTCGACTGGTACCGAAAACACTGAATGCGCCAGTTCACACTGTATCGATTCTTCGTGACTTGTTCGCCAAAAATGAAACCCATATCGTTCCACAACCACCGTATTCACACCGTGCGACTTCTGGCTGTTCCCTAAACTCAAATGACCACCCAAGGACACCGTTTTGAGACGTTTGAAGAAATTCAACGTGAATCGCCGCGCGCTTCGAAGGCCATTCCTGCCGATGACTTTTTAACATGCATTAAAGATTGGAAAAAAAGTTGGCATAAGTGCATTGTGTCCAGAGGGGATTACTTTAATGGCGATGAAATAAATTTGGACCTATAAATAAAGAGTTTTTGAAAAAAAAAATAATTGATCTTACTTTTTGGGCACAGTAGTACATGCTTAAAATAGAAAGGGTTAGCCCAAAGTCTTGCCCTGATTATAAAAATTTATTAACGGAAAAATAGTATAATTAGACATATTTTTCTTTTGATACCTTGTAAGTACTGTGATAAAGGTTTTAATGAGACAGTGTAATTTAGAAAATTTTGACTTGTACTCCACTGGCAGCTCTCAGAATCACAAAGAGGCTTTTGCCAAGTGTTCTTTTACATGCTGACTGTAACAGTACACATAGTATATTTTATCCCAGCCTTCAGTTCTTCACCATAAGCAACCGATGAAAGCACAGACTCTGCTCTTGATATAGCCCAAAAAAAAAAAAAATCGAGAGTAGTAATATCAGGAGGCCATGGTGCTGGTCCATCTCTTCCTTTATACCTACCAGGAAATTTCTTATATAGGATTTCACGAAATAAGTTATCCCTGTGAGGAGGTGATCCATCTTGCTGATAAATAGTCCATGGTTGAAATTCTTATAACTAAAGTGCAATGAACTGTTCCAATAAGTCAAAGTAAACGTGAGCAGTGATGCTTTTT
>BPLR01013997.1:0-18269 GCA_021605095.1 Caerostris extrusa
TAAATCAAATTTGCATTGAATATAAGGACAATTCAATTGTTTCATATCTTTTACTTTAAAAAAGCTAATAGATGATGAATATCTAGTAAAACAGTTGGAATTTAATTAATCTATGATATCTTCCAATGATGAAAATTGAGCGCATGTCTTAAAAAGGTAAAAAAAAAAAGAATATAAAATTACGATAAGTGATAGGAAATATGATATTAAAAACAATAATATTACAAATTGCATAAAACTCGTACCAAAAAATAAATAAAATTAAAAAATTAAATTTAACTTTATGTAAAATTAGCTTTAAAATAAAATAGCCATCTTATTAAAACGTTATATTTAAAAATTGAAATTAGGATTAAAATTAAGGATATAGTGCATCGATTTTTATGTATTCATAGATATGTATTGATAGATAATTTGAACTACTAATTAAAAGAATATTATGCATTGATAGATAATTTGAACTATTGATTAAAAAGGATATTATGGATTGATAGATAATTTGAACTATTGATTAAACAGGTATTATGGATCGATAGATAATTTGAACTATTAATTAAAAATATATCATGAATTGATAGATAATTTGAACTATTGATTAAAAATATAATTTGGTTCTACTGATAATAACTATTAATTAAAAAGGATATTATATATTGATACATAATTTGAACTATTGAATAAAAGGATATTATGGATTTTATAATATGTAATTTTATTTATTGATTTATATTTCACATCATCGAAAAATATACTTTTTAAATACATTGTTTTTTTAGTTACTTATACTTTTATGATGAAATAGCACCATTTTTAGATAAAGTAAATATCATTTAAGGTGGTACTTTTACAGAAAAATAAAAAGGGAGTTTATAGTAGATTTATTTCAATAGAATATTTTTAGTTAACGTACTCTAATGATACAAGGCTGTGTTTCAAATGATAAGTAATTTAGTACTTGTTTTCAGCCAAAGTTCTTATAAATAAAACGAATTGTCATCTACTAATGAATCACTGTTAGAATATTCAACTAGACGGCAAAAAAGTGTAAAATGTTACTAATATTTCTCAATTTTATACATTTAGATGTGTTAATCTTGATGTATTTTAAAGTAGATATGCGAAAACTTTTTGCAATTATTCCATAAGTACATTTTAAATACAGTAGATCTCACAAAGAAAAACGTAGATATAGCTAACACCGTTAACTATAATTATAAAATGAATAATTCGAAAATAAGATATGTAGTTTCAATCAATGACATTCCAAACAGCGAATATTTATATTAATGCTATACTGGAGTATTTTAAATATTTTTTATTATTTATTTGGAATTTTTTTAAATGAGGCGCAATATCAGAATGCTGTTATGGCTGAAACTGATATTGTCATGTGAAACTTATGGATAATTCATAGGATCGGATATTATGGATCGATAGGTTATTTGAACTATAGATTAATAGGATATCATGAACTGATAGATAATTTTAACTATTGATTAAAATGAAGGATATTGATTAGATTGATAAATAATTTTAACTATTGATTAAAAGGATAATATGGATTGATAGATATTGATTGGAAAAGGATATGTTATGGATCAATAGATATTGATTAAAATATTATGGATCAACATATATTGATTAAAATGATATTATGGATCGATAGATAGTTTGAACTATTGATTAAAGTATATTATGGATTGATAGATAATTTGAACAATTAATTAAAATGATATTATAGATAGATAATCTGAACTATCGATTAAAATTATAGATTGATAAATAAATTGAGAAGTTGTAGGTAGTTTGTTTATGTACTACATTACTAGTGCTTTTGCATACTACCTTGGATACATACTATCTACAAGCATGAAATCAGCCAAAAAGGCCAACAAAGCTGTTTTTGCAGAACTTTAAATTACAACTGAAATTACGTGTAATTAGTACATAAACGCTGCAAATAATACTTTCTGCAGTAAAAAGTCTCTAGGAACATAATATTTAACATTCTGTAAGAAAATGTCACCGTAAAAGTGACATTTCAAACCAGATGCTGTCCAGATGTCGATGTGGTTTCCCAATACCCTTTCCTTCCAAAACATCCAGCATCCACAAACACCAAGAGATCGACACCAAAAATCGAACCGTATGCAAATGAAAGGGTGTGTAGCCCCAATCAATGAAAGTTAAATGTCCAATCTAATTGCTTCTGAGAGCAGCCGATTTTCTTCGAGTTCGAGAGCGAAACCGGAACGGGGGAGGGGAAGGAGGTAGAAAGAACCCAAGAAAAAGTAGCCATAAAACAGACGAAACAAGTCGTACGTGACCAGAGAACTTGTTCGAGACACGCTTTTGGAACAACAAAATAAAAAAAAAAAAGAATGAAAACCCTCTCTACCAGAGAACAAATCTTCCTCGTGGTTCATAGGTTAGGCGGTCTCCGCCTTCAAATTCGTACGGCGGATTGCGACCTCATGTCAGAAGATGGAAGATAAAAAAAAAGGAATAAATAAACACTATCAAAATTCGAGGCGTTGTCCCTTCGCCAGGCACGCGCCTCTGTCACAGGTGACGGCTGACACCTGTGACGTTTCGAAGCGCAGTACCCCCTCAAAATCGCACCCTATCGTCTCAGGAAAGATCTCATGTGGTAGATGGTGCCTCAAACGATATCGCACCAGCAATCGCCACCCTCTTGGGTCCACAGGGGTTTCAAACGATTTTTAGTAGGATATCGTCCGTGCCGGACAGTGCAGTGTTAAAACGTATCGCTAAAAATCGCCTGCGGCCCGGAAGTTATAAAAAAGAAGAAAACTAAATCTTTTTACGATCGCTGGCATATTTCAAGTTTTAAGCCTTCCATTTGCCTGTATTTTATTAATTCTGGTTCTTTTTTTTTTTATGGTTCTTGGTGGAAAGGTGGGGCCTAAAGAGGTGAAGAGGGGGTGAGGGGTAGGGGGTGTAGGGAGGGTTGAGGGGTGACGAATGCGTTCCGTTCAGGTGAAAAATGTGACGTTAGGGCTTTGTGAAGTGTGTGAAGTGCCTGACAATGATTTCGGGAGCTGGGCTCGGCGTCTTTGGTAATTTATGTCGCTTAATAGCGATAGCTGGTGAAAGATAGAGAAACAGGAATATTGTTCGTAAAGAATGCTGAAACCATTTAAGTTTTATCTTCTTTCGGTCTTTGAAGCAGACGCCATAATATAAGGTATTTTTATAATTTAACGAAATGAAAAAATTGATGTAAATCTATGCTTCGTAAAATTTCTCTTTTAGGTTGAGAAATATGCCGATTTTATTTATTTTTTTTTTTCTCTTTGTTTTAGGGATTATACTTGTGTATTTATTTATAGCCTTTAATTAAATTAAAACTAATTTTTTTAGTAATTATTCATATTATTTTATTAGCCAGATGCATTGTAACATTTGCGAAAAATATTTTAATTATTAAATAAGAACAATGTAGAATTGATGTTAAAAAAAATTAAATATTTGCATGGTAAAGTCTTTATTATTTTTTATGATAAGTGTCAATAGATTAAAAAAAAAATCAAAGACGTTTACCTGACAAGAAATTATTATTAATTTTTTAGTGAAGAATTTCAATTATTTTTTTGACTAATAAATAATGAAAAAAGCAAAATAGCAAATGAAACTATATGAGAAGAAATAGTATAGAAAAAAAAATGCAATACAAATAAATTGAAGATTTTATATTTCAGTTTTAAAATGCTTTTGTATTTATTAATAAGCAATATTTTTCAACAATTATCTACAAAGCGATGGTTCATTAATTTAACGAAAACGTCAATTTAACCATTGCCTTCTCATTATCTATTGTTTGACTTCTCAGCTTTGTCTATCTATTGTTTTTCTTGAATATTCAGAAACAATACCGTACAGATGATGATCTAGTTGTGAAAGGTCTTCTATATGTTTATCCTATTGAAATAAAACCGAAAACCTGGATAAAAAAAATATTTATTTATTGGTCAACATAGTCACCATTCTTTGTTTTTTTTCTTCATGACAATACCAGCTTTCCGGTGCAATAAAATTCATTTTGGATAAAAAAAAAATATTTATTTATTGATAAAAAAATGTTTATTTATTCAACATAGTCACCATTTTTGCATTTTATAAGATTCATTTTGGTTTTGTCTTGGAAAATATGAATGAATATTTTTTTGTAACGAAAGTCTTCATATGTTTATCTATTGAAATGAAACTGAAAACCTGGATAAAAAAAAATATTTATTTATTCATCAACATCACCATTCTTTTTTTTCTTCATGACATCTTTTTTCCGGTGCATTTTTTTATAAGATTCATTTTGTCTTGGAAAAAAAATGAATGAATATTTTGTTTTGTCTTAGAAAAAAAATTGGTTCATTTCAACCTAATAAATCAGCTTGCATTTAATTTTGTCAGCATTTTATATAATTGTTTTTGGAAAATGATTAGTAAGCTGTAAACTTCTAAAAAAGGCCGTTGATTTGTTGGAGCAATGTCGACAGGGATAGAGTGGGTGAGGCATAATTTCCCAGCAAATCCTTCTAGGACACTCTTATCCACTTTTCCAATGTGGGGCTTGACATTGTCCTGCAGAATCACTTATTTCTGCTGATCAATGGAAGACTTTTTTCCTGAAAACAGCTTTTAAGAGTTTTAACCATTGACAGCAAACTTCTTTTGTTCGATTGCCACTTAGCAATTTATAACGAACAATTTTTCAGATTCCATTCTTTTCTTAGCAAAATTTTCTTTGGAGGTAAGACCCCTGCCAGCTATTGGGATAGGCCTTGAAGGATAGGCAGCAAGGCCATTGTCTTTTGCTCCTAACAATATTATAGAGAATCCATTGATATATCTTAGTCAGAAATTGAATTAATGCCATATATGAAGCTTAAAAAAACACGTTAAAAGTTATGTTACATCCTCACATTTAATTCAATAAAAGAAATAGAACCCTCACAGGTTAAACACGATCCATTGCGAACTTGCCGATGCTTATCATTCGAGGGCCAGTCAGATGAAAACAGACAAATTTTAAGATCATGTTGAAATTTTGCTCCACGGTGGTGTAAACTTACTTGAAATTTAAGGAATGTCTAGTAGCAACCGTTCTAAAGATGGCTGCACACTGGAGAAATTACACATACACCAAGAAGCGCATTCTGCATAAGAGATATCTTGAAATATTGTAAGGGAGTTTGAGGGTCGAGTGACTAGATCTCGGTGCCACAGGTTTCTGGTTCGTGTCCCGACGATGCCATGGAACGTTTATAGTGTTTCGGAATCCACTTTAAACTATAGGTCCCGGTCTAATATGGCTTAAGCCTTTATGGCAATCCTACCCCATAAAAAGAAAACTTCTCCTATTTCGAAATCTGTCAGTGGCAGATGGGTTTGGCCCACCATGGGGCTGTTGCGGCATTGAAGAAGAAGAAAAATATCGTAAGAAATCATTTAATAACTAAGTGAGAACTGGTGAATAATGAATCAATTTTGTTCCAATAATTATCATTGAATATTTTAAATGTAATTTAAAAGTCCAAGTCGTTCTTGAAGATAGCATGTTGGGTTTCCCAAAGGTTCGATATCTGACAACTGGAGCCGTACATATAGAAAATTCTCGCGCCTATCACACGAGCAGGAGCAAAAAATGAAGATTAAATCTGTTTGCCAAAAATACTTTTATTATGGGTAAAGAGGAGCAGAATGTGAACCCTTGTCCTGTACCACATTGTACCACAATGGGCTGTACAAGACTTTTTGCGTGGACACATTGGATAATATTGACTACTACATGTCTGTCGCTCTAGTCTGAATCAGCTCAGGTAAAAATGCAAAGATTTTTGTAAAAAATCGGTGGGTATCGTGTACCATTTTATATATTCTATGAACAACTCATCGACAGGCAATGAGATGAGGATTTTTAAGGGTAACGACCCCCTCCATTTGTGAATGGGAGGGAAAATAGAGAACACTAGGCATTCGAAAAGCATTTTTACACATTACAAATACTAAGTGGAATTTTTAACTAACCTAGTAAGAAAAAAGCTTTCGTGTGTGAAAATAAAAGTTTAAACTTAATCCACACGAATAAATCTGTTAAATCTTCGAGTAAAAGTAAAACGTAAGGTTCTCCTGGAATCGGACAGAGTCGGGGATGATAAGGAATCATAAAGGCTGAAGTGCTGTCTATAAATAGCCTTTCGAATTATTTCGCTCAACGGCACCGTAATTAAAAGAAGAACGATTGCTATTCTGTCTGTGTCAGCTCCGCCAACTGGCTAAGAAAGTAATCGCGCCATTCCACCAGCCGACTTCTCCTCGTGTGCCACACTGTCTGCCATCTGGGTCTCTCTTTCTCTCTTTTATTTGTTCTCATCATCTCTTTGCTTCCTGGAGTCACAGAAGATCGCGTCGCATCTATCCAATGGTTTCTCTTCTGCTTCATAAAAATAGACGAGGGGTTCTTGACCTTGGGGAGGAGAGGGTATGGTTAAAAGGGTTGGGGGAATTTGGATGAGAAGGGTTCATTATTTCTCTTTGAAGTGGACTAATAGCAGCTAACATTCATTAAGCATTACTAGAAATTAAAATTAGTGTAAACAGATTTAGAGAAAATTTATGTAAATTATTTATCTTTATAAGCAATAACTCGGGGCAATGGGAGTTTAATCACCAAAAGATATAACAGATGGTAAATAGAATAAAAGTTGCGTGAATGCATACCGATATTAATGTAATAACGGGGCCTGATGGACAAGTGATTAGCGCTATGGCACTCGGTGCCAAGTTTCGAGATAGTGTCCCAGCGGTACCATGGATAATTGTAGTGGTTCGAAATCCGCTTTAAGCCGTAAATCCCGGTCTAATATGACTGCAGAGCATTGGCCATAGGGCTGACAACCTTATCCCGTAAAAAGAAAAAATATCCTATCGTCTCGTAATCTGCCAGTAAGCAGACGGTCTTGGCCCTCCATGGGGCTGTTGAGATAGATGATGATGTTCTATCAACCGATCTCTATATGTGTATTCATCATACTAGAAAAGATACAAATACTATGAGTGAATTATTTTGGCGCAAGAGCTCATGGTGGGCAAGGTCGGTCTGCCTACTGGCAGATTTCGAGACGGTTTACTTTTTTTACGGATTAGGATTACGGTTTAGGGTTGTCAGTCTTACGCCCAAAGCACTACAGCCGTATTAGACTGGGATCTACAGATCTGATTCCAAATCACTATAAAAACCCTGTAACAGCCGGGACCCAAAACTGAAACCGACAGTACCTCACGCCAAAGCGGTAGTCACATTATAATTAAAAGTTGTAATAGTTTTTATCTAACTTTAATAATAATATTTTTAATCCATGGATACAATAATAACAACAAGTTGTAATAGTTAAATATTTCGGGCTTAATTTAATTACTTAAAAATATTATTATTATTGCTTGTTTTTACTATCTGATGTATTTATTATTGATTAAACTGTTGTTGACCTTACTGCCAAAAGAACTGGACGTCTTCAAGATAATTCGCCAACAATCGTACGCCTAACTAATTTCAAGAAAAAAAAAAAAAAGATTATCTGATTCCGTATCTGATGTTCACAGCTAATTAACTGGGTTGCGTTTCGGTCATTTCAAAGACAGGGAGAGATAAGACTAAGTTATGCAGATGATTCCGCATCGCGCAAAGGGTGTACCGGAGCAGACGATAAATAGAATGGCTAATGTTCTTCTGAAGGCGCTAATGAGTGCGGCAAAATGGTCGTGGTCAGAACTGACGGATGGTTATTTGTGGAAGGGTGCGGGTTGTTAAAATGCAGACGAATGTTTCGATGCAGACGGGTTGTTAAAGTGCCTGTGTGTGTGTGTTTCCCTTTTGGTTTGGGTCATTTGCTGTGTACATAAAATTTTTTCCCCGCACGTGGAGAAAGTAGAAGAGGACAACGAGGAAATTGCTGGGATTTCCCCATTTTGCCAACACGGCTCATGATTTACCACTGTGTTTAGTGTTTCGGAATTGTTATCTAAGCATATTAAATAGTGTTTTTGCCGCTGTTAGTTTTTAATAACAGATCGTTGTTAAATATAACGGGTTTTTTTTTTAAAATTGTTTCTTTTGTTTTGAATTCAACAATTTGCTTTTTCAAATGCAGCTGGCAAACACTGAGACATTTTCTTTGATGCCTTGAGGCAAGCGCTACACCGAGGTCACTCACTTAGTACTACCCAGGAGGTGCGTGTTGCTTGAAGATAAGCCACGGACGCGGAATAACAATACCCCCTCTCCCCAACGCTCTACGATCCTGTTAGACCGGAACCTACGGTTTAAAGCGGATTCCGAACCACTACAAACATCCATGGCACCGCCGGACTCGAACCTTAAACATGTGGTACCAAGGCCAAGAACGCTAGCCGCCCCTTTTTTCAAAAATATGCACTATCCCGTTTGGTGGTGTAAACAATTTACATTCTTACAAACATTCTGAATTTTTTAAAAATTAATTTTGATAAAGTATGTTTAGCATAATAATTGATAACAATGCCCGACTCGTGGCTCAGTGACAACGTGCACCGTTAGTGAGCTTTAGGGCGGAGCTTTAATCCTCTGGCTTTTTTTGTGTAGGCACTATTTCAAAAACTAGAGATTCGATGGTTGGGATGTTCAGCGTCGTGAGTCGGACTGCCTGGTGGGAGGTTTCCGGGTTTTCTCCCGTATTATACGCAATTGGGATATAGATCCCCCCTAAAATCCTCCCAGAAGGCTCTGTCCTCCTTTTCACCGTCACGGAGTTTAGTCAGACATCTACCTACGGGTGCTTCATCACAACAGAACACAGTGCTTCATCACAACGGAGAAGCTCTCCCGCATTTCCTAATTCCACGTGATCACAAGGAATTCTTGAACTGGGTCTAGATGTTGCTAGGTCCGGATGCGAGATAAGAAAAGAAAAATAAATAAATAAATAGCTCATGTTTATACAGTTTTTAATTTTATTATTATTTTCTTGCACAAAAAAAAAAAAAATAAATTATTTATTTTAAAATTAATTTACTTGAAAATGATTTAAAGAAAAATATAGTTTAAAAGAAAAATAACAGCTTTATTTCATAACAATTTTTTTAATAAATCGAAAAAAATATATAGTTAAAATTACGGTTTAAGAACTTTTTCTTCTTGTTTAACTTACTATAAAAAATCAGTTCTCTAATCTTGGATTCATCGCCAGAATTATCGAGGACATCCTACGATATATCGCTGCTATTATCAATCAAAATCTTATTTTTGACTAATTTAAAACGAAATAACGGAAAGAAAAATGTCAGGCGATCGTAAGAAATCGATCGATAACAGGCAGCTTCACGCTCATCTAGTTCTTTGAATACTGTAGGACACGATGTCTGTTAAACAACACAGCCTAAATATCTCTATATCACCACCGTTTCCAGATATCGGAAAGTTAATTTGGTTTAAAATATTACAAGTATGTAAAAAAAAATCGTTTTAATCCAGAATTAGAAATTAATTTCTTTCGAACTACTTCATGGTTTTCTGAAAAGATGATACGAATATAATCCGGATATTTAGTTAAGTAATAAATTTATAATCAATAAAAGTATCGACTGAATAATTCATAGATAATTATATTGTATAACAGATTTTCTGCTTTTTTTTTTTTTATACCTTATTTTTTTAAAGCAAATCTTTCTTAAAATTAATATTTTTCCTTTGTTTTAAATATTATAGCTTTCTGTATGATTAATAAATGATTCACATTTTAACAGATAGCAATAGCAATAAATGAAATAATTAATACAAGCAGCAAATTCTTGTTTTAAGCAAAATAAGTTTATAAATAATCAATGTAACTGCATTTTTTTTTTTTATGTTTTTAATCTGTAGCATTTGATACTTATTTTTTTCTCAAATTTTAGATATTCCGTAAAGATATGGCTTCTGTTCTTTGGCCAATCAGATACCAGAATTATTACAGGTAAGAATTTAACTTGGATTTTTCTCTCCATAAATTGTCTTTTAACATATTTAAACTATTATTAAAAATCCAAAAAAAAAAATTAACATATATTCATTGTATCAATATATCTACAAATTATTTACGCTAAAGTATTTATAGTAATTTAAGTCAACAATATTAAATTTTAATATGTATTTAGTGAATTGTTTTTGAATCTGCTTTCATAAAAATCTCAGTATTTATTTTATTTCTGATTTAAAGTGCCAGTCGGAATCCTGATCTTCTGATTGGTTGTCGTTCAGCGCCGTGAGATTTTAGCATTTGATAGAAACCCATTAAAGTATGCACGGCAAGTTGCGGAACGATAAGCTTTTTCTTTTCACTCTATGTAAAGTATTTCTTTTAAGTCTTTTTATTTATTGAAGTATCTTGCGTAATTTCTTCTCTATAGACGTTTCAAAACCAGCCTCAATCTGTACACGCCTTCATAAGTTACCTTATTTGTTACGGGTTTGTAGTCCTTAAAATTTTTGCAAATGTCTTTTTTTTCTTCTAATGCAGCTGTCAATACAAAGACAGTTAATCTTTATGATATAAGCAAGGGCTGCATCGACGTTACTCATTTAGCACTACTCAGGGGGCACGTGTAGCTTGAGGATAAACTACGGACGCGAATAGCACTACCCCAACATTGCTCTACGATCCTATTAGACCGGGACATACGGTTTAAAGTAAATTCGAGCCGCTGCAGGCATCCATGGTACAACCGGGACTCCAATCCGAAACCTTTGGCACCGAGAGCTAATCACTTGGCCAGCAGGCCCCATAAATCAACATAGAGAAAATAGAGAAATATTGTATTAAATGACAAGTGAGTTTGAGTTCCACAAATTTAACCTGCGGCAACGATCTGGTGCCACAGGTTTCGGATTCGAGTTCCGCCTGTGCCATGGGTGTTTGTGGAGGTTCGAAACCACTTTAAACAATAGGTCCTGGTCTAATATGGCTGTGTAGAGCATTTGATGTAGGGCTGACAACCCTACCCCGTAAAAGAAAAACATCTGCTGTCTCGAAACTTCATGGCCCACCATGGGTCTGTTGTGCCAATGAAGAAGAAAAAGAAAAAAATTATTTATTTATATCACTCACATCCGCTCTAATTTTAACTCACTAATTTTAAAAGTAAAAATGAATGAAAAATTGAAAGAAAATATCAAAAAGTAGATTTAAATCAGTGATGTAGATTCATGGTAGGTTGACAAATATTTGCTATAAGAACATCTTTGGACTATGCCATACATAAACTAAATTTAATCTCAAATCAGAATGGCAAATGAACAGCGTGTGGTAAACTTATTTATTAAATTTATGCAGCTGCAGTTATAAATAAACAAAGGGCAATAACATCACAAAAATCAGGTGATACTTAATTATATACATAAACAAATCCTTCCTTAAAAAAATCACCATTTTTATCCAAGTCCTTTAAAACATTATTTGAAAATGTTTAACATATTCATGCAGAACTACCACAATTTTCTGAAAGTTTTATTAGAAATTTATTTCCGAATCTTATTAAAGAACACACACCGATTTTTACATAATTTATTCCGCACATTTAACAATGGGGCAATAAAATTACCATGCTAAAAATAAAATGGAAGAACAAATCCACCCATGATAATTTTAAGATCTCTAATGTACAAACTGGAGAATAGCGCCTCGTAAAAAAAAAAAAAAAAAATGGATAATCCCAATCGTATGATACCATCCTAACTGTCAGTATGTTGGCTGTTTACGACTGCCAACCAGTATGCATTTCCAAATCAGCGCACGCGTTGGTATTTAAGACAAGCGTTAGTATGTTAATTCTCCACTTCAAGCCTCGGGTCAGAAAAAATACATACACACATGCATCCACTTCTATCCAAAGATTAAAAAAATAAAAAATAACGCAATCTGCAATTTTATGAATGACTTCTATGCTGCAGGAGTAAGAATTCCATCCCAAGCTGGAAACAGTTGATAATGATAATAAATAAATAAATGAAAGGATTAATAAAAAAAATAAAAGAAGTAGCATGAGATATGCCAGCAAAGGTAAAAGGGGAGCACAGCTTTCAAGGTGAGTCGTACGCCAAAGTCCAAGCACGTGTTGCCATGCGCACCTGTGAAGCAGAAAACTAAAAAAAACTTGCAGTTCTGGTTCGTAAAAAAAGAAAAATAATAATAATAAATGGTCGGAAAAGAAGGAAAAAGTGTTGATTTCTTTTCCCCCGCCACTTTTACCTGTATTGGCTTAAGGCGAGTTCCAAAAAAATGTCAGTTTAAACTAGAAATGCCGTTTGTAAAAAGCAAATAGGGAGACTTGCCCTTGTGTGACACTCTCTTTAATCAGCGACTAGTTGTTTTCTGAAGAAATCCAGAGAATTTTGCTTAAATTCTGTAGATTTTACATACGTTTATTTCAAATGCTCATTAAAATGTATAAGATCTGAATTATTTTATGACTAGATTAATGGTCTTTTATGTGTCTCTTATTGGTTGTTGGTTATATCTGGAGGAAGACATCAGCGATTTGGTGACTTCTGTACATTTATAATATATTTATTACAAAAAGTTCTTCAAAATCTGCAACAAGAACAGCAATATTTTGACCATTTTGTGACAAATATAATCATGTCCTTTGTTCATCTCTTTTCAGAAACTAGTTGCTGGATACCTTCAGAAACATGATTCCCTAATTTCTGTAAATTTATCATATTCTTTAGTTATTCACCACAGCTAATGAATTCCGGCATTATTCTTGGACTATTTTGTGACAAAGATAAGGAAACTAATTTGTGACAAAGATAATGATGTTCCTTTGGGCGTCTCTTATCTGAAACTAGTTGTTTCTGAAGATATCAACATGACTGTATCATAATTTCTGTAAATTTATCATTATCATTCCTTCGTAAATTTATCATATTCCTTCATCATTATCATATTCCTTCATCATTATCATATTCCATATTCACCAAAGCTAATAAGATCAGAATTATTTTTAATATTTTTGACAAAGATAATGATGTGCTATCTACGTCTAATCACAAACTAGTTGTTTCTGTAGGTATCCAGCATGATTCCTAATTTCTGTAAATGTATCATATCATTTAGTTATTTACCAAAACTAATAAGATGGGCATTATTTTGACCATTTTGTGACTTTTACCACAAACTAGATGTTTTTGATGTTTTTGAAGAAATCTAGCCACAATTCGTAGAATTTTGAACGAATCGTACTGGTAGGTTACTTGAAACGTTCACCAAAATTTGTAATAAGATCAGTCTTATTTTTATATTTTTTGACGAAGTTCTGGTTTGCCTTTTCTGAATTGTGTAGATTTATCCTACTGTTAAAAAATATTTCAAACGTTTATCAAGATTTATAATTAGATCAGCATTATTTCAACTATTTTCTTATAAAGATAAAAGATGTCTCTTATGTATCATTTATCAACTAGTTGTTTCTGAAAGAATCCATTGGCAATGCGATGAATTCTACAGATTTATCAAACTAAAATATTATTTGAAATGTTCACCAAAATTTATAGCAAGATCAGCATTTATTTTTACTATTTAATAATAAAGCCAGAGGTCTGATGGCTGAGAGACTAACGCTCTGGCACTCACAATTCTTGGGTTTGAGTCCTGGAGTGCCGTGGATGTTTGTAGGGGTTCAGAATCCACTTTAAGACAGGTCCTGGTATAATGTGACCGTAGAGTGTTGAAAGTTAGGCTAACAATCCTACCCATAAAAAAGAAAAAAAACATTTGTCTCGAAATCTGACAGTAGGCAAACGGCCTTTTACCCACCATGGGGCTGTTGCGGCAATGAAGAAGAAGTAATAAAGCTAATGATGTCAGCATATCTTATTAACAATTAATTGAATGAATCAGTTATTTGAGACATTTATCAAAATTGTAATAAGACAAGTATCGGTTTTACTATTATGTGAAAAAAAGCAATTACAACCCAATTAGAAACCTTTGTTTTCTAAAATTCAGAAAAAAAACTCATTTGTTTTTGAAAATGTTATACATTTTAGGAAATTTAAGGATGCACCAGAAAAGCGATAGCATAAATACTAGTTTCTAAAAAATAATCTTAAAATAATTCTTTTAAAAAATAAAAGCCTGACTAATGCCTAATAACCTAATATAATGCCTAACACCAACAGCAAAACTCCCTACAGTATAATGAGATAGAAAAAAAGAGTAAATAAATGAGATCTTTTTTTTTCATATGAAAATAAATAATAATTTATTATAATCTAAATATATATTTACAAAAGTTAAGTCATTAATCATTGATATACATTTCAATATATCAATGGTTAATGACTGATTCAAAACTGTTAATCCTCAGTTTGATACGTAGGCGAACTGAAAATCGAACTGCAATTGCCATAGAATCTGTGGCTCCTTCACAGAATCAGATGAGAAATCTCCCTACCGATTCCACTGCATTGCGTGCGGCTAATCGTTTGATGGCAAAACTGATGATAAAAACATGTTCACACATCATAAAATTGAATTTCACCGAGGCTTTCACTTGTTGCTTTTTATTATGTTACGACATGGCATTGTTTTCAATACGATGCTTTTGACATCTATAAAAGATCATAAATCACGAAAAGTTAGATTTAAAGTTATCATGTAAAATAACAATTAATTTCCTCATTCACCACCATAACATAAACATGTTATGGTGGTGAATGAAAAAAAGGAAAAAGAAAGGAAAGAAAGAAAGGAAAGAAATTTATATGAAATGAATATTTACAATTCTTTACGTTTGACTAAAAGAACATTACGCTTTTCGAGCATTTTTGTCGTTGTTGAACATCGATTTGGTTTGTTTTGTCGCTCTACGGTCATTTTTTGCACACGAGGGATAAAAACAGACTGAGACTTACTCTTTAAAGTGGATTCCGGAACCACACAAACAAACATTCATACCACCTCCAAGATACGAATCTGAAGCCTATGATACCAAAGGCCAGAGCGCTAGCCACTCTGGCTATCACGCCACTGTTGAACAACGGTGTGCCTTGTGTTCAATTTATGTGCCAGCAACAGCGCATCGACGCTTTATGAGGATAGGACATCGCCTTTCGGGATGATTTTTTTATGGGTTAACTGGCCGTCACTGTCATGTCAAATAGGAGAAAATCCGAAAACTCCCACAAGAAAGGCTGATTATCGATGCGAGACGCTTAAAGGATATTGTCAAGTCAAAATTGTCAAAAATGTATATATCAAATATTGTCAAACTTAAAGCATAAAGTCAAAGCCTATTGTCAATATTGTTAACTACCAAATTGAATCTCCCTCGTTTCTTAAAGCAATGACTACAATTGTTTCAGTGGTTTCAAATCTGGGATTTGGAGGGATTTTAAACAGGAAATATTATTCCGGTGAATTAATTCCCCAGTGACAGAACAATTTGGAACGAATATCCTCTATCCTGGAAGTGAAGTATCTGGGTGGTTCACAACCTCCCGCCCCTTCGAACCCTATGGGTATTTTTGTTTCCATATTTGACTTGCCCATACCCGTAGTTGACAAGAAAACGTTCAAACCTTGCCCTTTTATCCAGAAGCCACCACTAACAGCTCAAGGTAAGAAAGCATTTATATATATATATTATATAATTTACATTCGAAAAAAAATACTTGAATCTATATATCTAATCTGTCAAAAAGAATTTATAACACAATATACTTTTAACAGTCCATGAAAAGAAACTTTGGGCTGTTTTTTTTCTAAACATTTAATATCCATATTAGATGTCACTACAACTGCAAAATCATCTAGACTCCAGAGCCGCCAATGCACGTATCTCGTATCTACGAAGTTATGAATGGAATCACGTTCAACACCCGAGAAGCGATTCCATTCAAGGTAAACGGCGATTTCTAAGAAAAACACGTAATTTTGTCCCCCCAGTTTGGAGCTCGAATTATAACAGATGGGACAGCATTCGAAGCGTTCCGTTTCTTCACAAGAATTCTGAAGTTTTAACAGTGTTTTAGAAAAATAATCTCTCTCTCTGTCTGTAGGGAACGCAGAAAATCAACAACACATAAATCTTTTTTTTTATTTATATAGGGGTTTTAGCTAAAAAGCTGGTTTGGAATTTAGATTCTTGTTGCTTTTTTTTAATTTGTGTATTTCATTTGATGAAGTATTATTTGATTTTCTGATAATTTAGATGTTTTTTTTTTTTTTTTTAGTTATAAGGATTTGGTGCTGAATGAAAAGTAGTGGTAGCATTTGGAAATAGTAATGTCCAGAGGTATCACCCTTAATTATCTCCTGTGTAATAATTATCTCCTCAAGTAATGGAGTTTGGATAAAACACAGAAGTAATTTCGAAATAGAAATATCTATGTTGGTGCTAGGAATGGACATGTTAAATAAGCAAATCAGAAAGTTTTCCGTTGAGTCCGAAGATTCCCTTATGGTTTTGGTTTGCCGCTACACGGTCATTTTTCCACACTTTCAGGCTGAAATGCTGCGGAACCTATTTATCAGTTTCTAACTTGGTCCAAAACTACTCAACAAATATCATTTTTTTTCCCTTGAATTCTGAATCTAGACTGGATCATCTAAAGACAGGAGCTAACCACATTTTCCAGCATCAGACCTCAAGCCCAAGGAGACGCATTACCTTTATATTCCACATGCGAGATGGATTTATTAATGGACAGAAGAGTTCAAGACATACAGAAGAAGAATATTTCCCTTTTCTGTGTTTTTATTTACAGAATGCAGAGAAGAATTCAGCTCCATGATGTCTAGGTGAAGTTGAGTCGGGCGATAAACTTTGGTCAACTCTTGGTGTCTGGGATTAGAGTCCCGGAGGTGCCATGAATGTTTGTGTGTAGTTCGGAATCTACTTTTTAAACGCGTAAGTCTCACTCTGCTTTGAGGGCTGAAGGTTGCGTAAAAGGCTGGCTTGTCCCAGCGGAAAAAAAAGCCACACCTATCGCCTCTCTGCAAATCTGCCCAGAGGCGACAGGGCGAGAAGACATGTGAACCACCATTGGGCTGTCGTACCGCGATGATGATGATGATACATATGAAATCTATATATAATGTGCTTTATATATATATAAGATATATAAGATATATATATATAAGATATGTATATATATTAAAATCTTATAAGAATACAAGTTGGAATAGTTGAGAATTTTGAGTTCAGGAATCCTCTGTTGTAAGAGAAGTATTTAATACAAAAAAGAATTATACAGGGCTCCTGCCCCGCCTGCTTTTTCAGCAATGCGCCGCGCCGCCACTGCTTTTAAACCGTCTCCATAAAAATTGCACGATGATTTACCCAAACTTTTACATGAAATTCATTTTTGATGGTTTCTTACAGGCACAAAACATGCACTTTATGAGCAACGAATAATGATATCAGGTCAGATATTTAACATCGAACAATAACTTACGCACACGCTTTGTTACATAGTGGTATATACAAATAAATGAATAATAAACAAGGGCAATTTGAAAACAAACGTTTCTGCTCGTTATACTTCCCGCATCCCGGCCTGCTTTCCTACCCGAAAAACCGCGCGTCCTCATTAACTGAGAAGAAGTTTCATAACAGCCAAGTTCATGGGTGTTATGCTAACACGTGTAGTCTCCCATAATGATGTTTAAACGCGTAAGTGGGCAAAATTCTCTCTGTAATTCAATTTGTAGGAATTCAAAAGAATGTTTGCAGCAACCAGACACACCAGAAAAATTTGTGAGGGTATTGATAAAAACTGTACAAGGTCAGAAGAGTACTAGGAAAACGCACTCCACAGAAAATCATTTATTTTTCACTCTTATTATCATTCAAACCAGCCGTCGGCAATATTTCAAAATTAAAAGAGCAAAATATTTTAATGCCATATCATATGGGTGATTTTTAACAAGTTTGGATTGATTCAATAGCTCCGCTTCAATTATTCAATATCTTACCTCAGGTTGGGTTTAAAATTAAACAGTGACGAGAAAGAAGAAAAACTTAAAATAAGGCGACGATCGATTTTCGAATTCATTGCAGTCATAAAATTTATGATACATTTGCCCATTTTCACTCGGGAGTAATAACCCAAATCTGGCGATCACGATTGCGGTTGTCATTGGAGGATTAATAATAGGTTCAATCCAGACCTTCGAGTTTGAAAAGGCAGCATTATGATAGTAGGAAATAACCACTTGTAGTATCACCGT
>BPLR01013998.1:0-138375 GCA_021605095.1 Caerostris extrusa
CATATTTGAAATAGCTGTTTTCGAACATATTTTTTACCTATAATCTTGAAACTTTAATCAAATAAATATTTTCGTGCTGCTTGTTATGAATAAATATGTTTCTATGTTTTATGAATAAATATGTTTCTATGTTTTGTGAATAAATATGTTTCTATGTTTTATGAATAAATATGTTTCTATGTTTTGTGAATAAATATGTTTCTATGTTTTATGAATAAATATGTTTCTATGTTTTGTGAATAAATATGTTTCTATGTTTATGAATAAATATGTTTCTATGTTTTGTGAATAAATATGTTTCTATGTTTTATGAATAAATATGCTACGTGCTGCTTTTATGAATAAATATGTTATGTATGTTATACTTTAAATTTTATTCCTCTAAGCTAATTTCTTCTTAGTGTTGAGATTTCATTTTCCATCAGCGTATTAGATAATTTTAGATCTTTATTATTTTTCACTATCCAAAAATACTTTTACACTTGGCATTATTATAAGGAATAAATAAAATGAAAATATTATTTTATATTTTCTGTCTATTAATTAATATATTGGGAAACTTAAACTTCCGTAGAATACCATTGCTCGCGGATATAAGTATTTGTGTAATAATTTCTCTTCACATATCATTTACATCGACTGAAAAATAAAAACAAATACAATTTTGCATACTTTTTCATGTGAAATAAAAAACTAAAATTAATTAATTAAATTTAATTAATAAAAAGTACAAAAATAAAAACAAATACAATTTTGCATACACAACGATCGATTATATGATGAACAGTTCCGATCCAGACACCCCTGTAGTTTTATTTTTGTAATTTTTTATTAATTAAATTTAATTAATTAATTTTAGTTTTTTTTTTTTAGATTTAAATTTCATGTATCTACCAATAGATGGCGCCAGATAAACTAAAAAAAATGAATGACAATTATTTATAAAAAGGACTTTCTGCAATATAGTGAAAAAAAAAGTAGGAATTGACTTTAAAATTTTTTTTTTTATATATATTACTGGTTTTTACTATGCACGTGGAGCTTTTTATCCACGAGGCAACAGCTTCTACCTGGGATTTGATGTTTGAAATGAAGAACAGATTTAAAATAAAAGTAAATTAACTTGCAAAATGAATTAAAAAGATAATATAATTATTTATTATGTTTTTGCTTTATTTTTAAATATTTATTATTATTATTATTATTTATTTTTTAATCTTTTTTAATGTGAGAACAAAAAACTCATGAATGAAAAGAAAATTAAACATTTACTAATAAAAGTCTAAAGTCGTAAGTCTATAAATGAAGAACTAACGAGAAATATTCAGGTTTATCGAGTCGTAGCACACGTGGCAGACAGTGTTTGTGTAGCATAAAGTCGAAAAGTAACAATTGATGATTGGTTTACAGTGCAATGGAATTAAGGGAATTGGAATCAGAAGCTAATCAAAGTAGCATGTTTGTTAAATAGTACTCAAAAAGTAGTTGAGTAGAACGATGCGCGGTCTTTTAGCTTTTCTTGTATCATGAATAAATCGTTTTATTAATTTACTCAGAATACTAAGGAGATGGGAATAAAAATTGGATGAAAATTTGAAGACGGAATTCTTTAATGGTTGGAATATTGTGAGAGTTGTGTACGTCAGCATTTCTATAAAACCATCACGCATTTATAGTCTAATAATTGTTTTTTGGGAATTTTTTTCAATATTCAGACTGACTAAAGTTATTATTGATCACATGTAGATTAGAGATTGGACCACAAATGGAATTTTTGATTTATGTAAAATTAACTGATAAATTTTCTGATGAGATTATTGAATTTATCTTTAACTTGCTTTATGTGTGGAAGAAAAGTGAGATTATCTAAGTATTTAGTTTGGATGGTTTAGTTGATAGTTTCTCCATAAATAGTGATTTTGGGTTGAGTTGTTTTTATATGATTAGAATTGATTCAGTTTTATTAATATTAAGGTTAATTTTCCAATTAATTAACGGAATTTCTAATAATAGATATAGTGTTGTGAGGTATATGTTAAATGTTTAATTTTCTTAAGTTGAGAAATATTATGAAGTATGAATATAAGTATGAAAGCCAGAAAATTCTTCGCTAAAAAAGAAAACCTTAAGTTATCACGAATTTTTCTTAATTAGTCACTTTATTTCTATATAAAAAAATTTCCACCGTTTAATTCAGAATTCACTATCCTGTCATTTTATTTTTTACCCGAGTAAAGTATTCGATTTTTCTTTCGTTCCATTATCATTTTTTAATTCTTGTAATAAGTATATATACAAATTGATGTAATAGAGGTACTGAAATTGATTTTCCAGCTACTTCACGCTGTAGGGTTACGTTATTGATATAGAGTATAAAGATGTCACCAATCTGTTTATATAAAGAGCGCTATAATAACTCTTAGGAGTTGAAAAACGTTACGATTTTAAGCGTTGCTTTATAAATTTTTTCGTAAATACGTGAAAGCTATAAGTTAACATCATCATCATTCTGGTTATGGAGTACCTTGGCCATATATGGCCTCTAGACTCTAATCTGGAAGTCATTGGATGAAAAAACATTGAATAAATAGAAGGCAGTGCGCAGTGGTCATGTCCAAACGGCAGATAAAAAGAAACATTGAAGACAAAAGAAAAACAGAAAGGCACGGTAAAGCATGGCACAAATAAAATAAATTAAAATGCAGAAGCAATTAAATACTTAAATTGAAACATTTGGCAATTATTTGAAATTTTTCAAGTGGAGAATTTGCGTTTTTTAACTGATTGTAGAAGTTGTCGAGACCTCCTAGCATATTAAAGATGTTGGCTACTTCCTTCAATACATAAACTGTTTTGGCAGCCGTGTCATAATCAAAATTGGCCCAGATATTATGGGGTTCAGAAATCACTGTCAGAGTAGCTGGCGGCGATCCATGCAAAAAACTTGCATAAGATACACCGGGCGTGACTTTTCGGCTGGCGAAAGTGCTCTTAGGCAGTTCCGCGTTGCGATTGGGTGGAAGGCGTGGCTTCGGGAATTTTGGGCAACCTCGCCAAGCGGCAAGGTGCCCCATCTGGTGGCAGTTAATACACTTAGGATTTTCAATCCGTTCTTTTATGGTACAGTCTTTGAGGTAATGTTCACCCCCGCATTTGAGACATCTCTTCTTATAATGGCAGTTCTTCGCCGAGTGGTGAAACAAATTACAAGAAGGGCACTGGGAAGCACCAGGCTTCCGATTAAATTTTTCAACTCGCACTGAGAAGTGGAGCAGCCGATTTACTTCAAAAATTTTCGGATTTTTTTTGTACACTAACTGCCAGACTGGAATTGGAGCTCTGGTTTTCAAATTGGTTAGTTGACGGACCTCATCGATCTGTAGACCAAGTTCAGCCAATCCAGTAGAGAGCTATAAGTTAACACGTATGAATGATTTGGGTTTATACGTAGTTGCGAATTACACCAGATTTTTTTTTTTTTTCCTGTATTACAGTTATGACTACGATTTACACGAGAATCAGCGAGAGAGGTGAGTATTCTCCAGTGAAATATGGAATACTGCGGTTGAATGTGTTGGCGTCGGTTATATCTCCCCCTGTCTTAAGCATAAATCACAGGTTTTTTTTTTTTTTTTTTTTTCTAATGCAGCTGGTAATACAGAGACTCTCGATGCAGCTGGTGATACAGCGCTGCAGCGAGAGTCTCTGCTTTTTTGTCTAATGCAGCGCTGTTACTCATTTAGCCATTACCCAGGGGCACGTGTAGTTTGAAGATATGCTACGGACGCGAGTAACACAACGCTCTATGAGCATATTAGACGGGGATCTATGGTTTAAAGTGTATTACGAACCCCTACAAACATCCATGGCACCGCTGGGACTTGAACCCTGTGATACCGAGCTTCAAAGCTCTAGCCATTAGCCCCCTAAAAATTACAGTTAATTCATCGTTCTTCTCATAAGTGTAACTGTAACCGAAAACATATGAATATATTCTAGAATATTTTAGAACTATTAAACAACTTGATTCTTGGATAATCAGCACAAATAGAGAGAATAAGGTCTCTTATTAATAGGTATAGAGTCGTCTAAAATCAGTGATTGTTGCGTGATTTCTGATTGTTTTTTTGAACATCCGTTAACGATTTGAAGTATTGTAAAGCATTGATACACTCAAGCTGCAGGAATTTCCTAGCCCTTTGATTAAAGGTATTCAATAAATTTTACTGATGGATAATATATTTAAAATTTCATTGGAATATTATAATTATCTCAATATTATAATTTTTATTTAAAAGCCGTGAAATTTGAATTGAGTAAAATACTGGCACTTATACACATAGGAAAAAAAATTGAACACATGGAAATTGAAAGTGTTTGCTTCATCTTTTTAAGTAACAATTATTGCATGAATAATATTTATTTAGGCTTATTATTCTCATTTTCTTATGTGTACGTAGTAAACTAAATAATTCATTACTGATGATTAAAAATAATTAGAAAATATTGTTTTTTTTATTTCATAGGGTTTTTTTTATTTCTTACACTAGCTTGAGATAAATTTAAACAATAAATTTAATGTGGTAGTTTTCTTTGAGGTAAATCCAGTCATTTTGTTACAATTTTGTAGTAAATTTTGATAATTGGATTTTATTCTGCAATAAACCCCTTAATACCAAAAACTTCTAAAGTACTTTTTTTTTTCATTTGTATTAGTCAGTTTCATTGGACTGTTTGTTACAATTATAATAATGCTTTTTAATTTAAATATATGAACGCTTTCAGAGATCATTTTTAAAATTATTATAGAGTATTTTGTCTTTTTACACAGTTTTTGATTAATATATCTAAAAGCTTAGAATTTCCACAAATTTTATATGTTAAAAACTGGATTAAGATGACCAGAAATTGGTAGTCTTACAAAAACATGATAATTCAAACTAATATTTTTAAATAACTAAATTTTCATCTGTTAGTAATATCATTCTAAAGGGAATAGACCTTTCCTAAAATGATATTTTATTGATTTTTGTTGTAATATTGTTGATACAAAATTCTTCTGTACATAAAGTTCAACAATTAAAATAAAAAATGTTTCTGTAGTTAGGATCATTTTTGAGATCTATACTTTATGTGCACTTTTAAAGTTATTTATACTAAATTTTTAAAGCATTTGGATCAAAAATATTTGTTATGGTGTTTTATATAAATATTAAATATATAAAAGTTTCTTCGGAGCAAAGCTAAAAAACAAATTTTAAATATAAATATTACTTTGAAAAATGTGCATATATTAAAACTCTAATAATAAAAGAAAACCAACTCAATAAATCAATAAAGTTTTTTTTTTCCCCCTTAAAATTCTGAAAAAGTTTTCATTCTGTATGTTTTGGAACAAGAGTTATATCTTGATCTTAGATTATTTTGAATTTTTTTCTAAGTAAAAGCTTTCTAAAGTGAGATCCTGTATTTAAAAATATTTTGCCTTTTATACATTTTTTAATGAAATGTATTTGAAATCTTTGAATTTCTTATGAAAAATAGTTATTTGTTTTATTTTTGTATAGATTTAAATGCTGTCGGCACAAATGTTTTTAAAAATGTGCAACTTTTTAAAAACATTTGTCTTAGTTAAAAATCTTAGTTTACCAACAAAAATAAAAATAATTTAGAAATCGGGGATTATTTTCAAGGTCTATTCCTTTTTATATTTAAAGAAAACATTTATATGAAGTTTTAAACATTTTAATTAGAAAAATTTGTATTATAATGTTTTGAATGAAAACAGAATGTGTAAAAATTTAATAACAAATAGTTAAAATTAGTTTTTAAGTCAAAATGAATATTGATATAACTCAATAGCATTTCTATACATGTATAAGCTCTTTTTCTTTGACACTCCAATTCTTTTTATATATTCAATTCATAAAGTTCTTAAAATAAAATGCATTGGGATTTTTGACTTTTAATTTTTATAATATATTTAAGAAACTTAAAAATATTCAAATTCATTTTGGTATTTGTAACCGAAAAATTATACTATCACAATCCAAGAAAAAAAAAAAAATTTATCATGTTACTAGAAAACCCGGCCACGCGCTGCTGTGGCTTTCTTGTATTTCGTTCAATTATTAGATACTATAATTGGTATTGTTAAGGAAGTGATTGGTAAAGAATGATAAAAAGATCAAATTAAGTTTCAACGAATAGAAAATGTTTAATTTTTATTAATTTAATGAATGAGGTAGATAATGTTGATTTTTAAGACTGTTTTATAATTATTTTACGTAATATAATTTTTAATAATCATTACTTTCATTTAACTAAGAACTAAGCGATGAACACTATTTCTTGTTGGTCTGTCTTTCGTCAAAATAAATAAATTCGATGGTTTTCGAACACGTGAGCATGCAACATACAGCTGCCCATGGGAGAAACACGGATTCTGAGGTTAGATTTTTTTGGTGGTCGTGTACTGAAAATGATAATTGAAAAATACAATACAATTAAAATAAAATCGGGATATAATAAGAAAAGACTTTAAAAAAATTCACAATAAAATACAAATGCAAACGATCGTTTAAGGTACACGAACACCTTCGAAGGAATTTTTTGAAATTTTTTATCTTTGTACACATTTTTGGATTGAATGTATCTAAAAACTAATGATTTCACATAAAAAAAATTTCATTATTATTTTTTTTAAATTTTTATAAGCTAAAATAAGGGTAAAAATGGCCAAAAATTGATTCTGTTACAAAACCTGAAATCAAATCAATATTTTTTAAATTTCTAAGTTTGTATTTGTTTGTACTAACATTTTACAGTGAATAGACCTCTGGTAAATTTATATCTTTATTATTTATTATTTTGTGCTAGTTTAAATGCTGTCGACACAAAATTCTTCCAAAATTTGCATGTAATTCCAAGTTTAACAATTGAAAAAAAAAAAATATTTATGTAGCTATAATCATTTCAGAGATTATAATTACACAGATTAAATATTTATGAAAAACATAAATACAAAGTTTTGTAGCATTTGGATCAAAATTACTTGTCTTATGGTGTTTCACATGAAAACAAAAAGCATAAAAATTCATTCTGAGAAAAAGCTAAAAACAACTTTTAATTAGATATATTACTTCCAAAAATGTTGTAAATATATTAAAATGCCATTGAATTATCAAGTTCATAGTCTTATTTATTAAAAAATATAGTTTTGTTTTTCCTTAAAGCTGTAAATATTTTCTGAGCTTTGTTTTGAAAAAGTTAAAATTTGCTCGACAAACTTTTTTTTTTTTTACAACTTTCTGCTATTTACAAAGGCTTTTTAATATGAAATGACCTGAATTTAAAATATTTAGCCTTTTTGCAAGTGTTTTGATTAAATATATTCAAAACCTTTGAATTTCACATAAAAATATCAACTTTAACTATTCTTTATACAATTTATTCTTTAAAATATGGATAAACATTGCAAAAATGTGATATTGTTGCAAAAATTTATAATTCAAAAATAAATAAAACATGAATAGTTTTTTCCTTTGCAAGTATTTTTATGCTGGGAATATCCTTATGTAGGTAATATACTGCTTTCAAATTTATATCTCAATTATTTATACATTTTTGTATGCTTAAAGTTTGTCGACACAAACTTTTTTTTACAAATTTACAAAAATTCTTAGTTTAAAAACTAAAATAAAAATAATTTATGAATTTAGGTTAATTTCCATGTTCTATTCCTTTCATACATTTAAAGAAAACTTTTACATGAAGTTTCAAAGCATTTAGAACAGAAATATTTTTATTGTGATGTTTTGAATGAATACAAAATGCATAAAAATTCAAATAAGAAATACTTAAAACCAACTTTTAAATATAAATAAAAACAAATGTACATACATAAAAATGTTATTGAGCTTTAAATTCTCCTTTATTAATAGAAACACTTATTTATCTGTTTTCTTTAAATAACTTCCAACTTAAAAGTACCATTTATCAATTTTTTTTCGACAATATTCAAATCACTCAAATTTATAACTCAAATTCTTTGTTTTTCAAATAACAAAAGTTTTTAAAATAAAATGTCCTTGATTTTCAACTTGCAACTATTATAATACCTTTTATAAAATTTTAATGTTATCATTATATCAAATAATTGCAGAGTTTACTTCATTTCCACACTTTTCAAAAAATCCTTAAAATTTATCTTCTTTCTTTAAAATTATATTGTCTATATTATATTATCTTGTTAGATCACATTTCATTTTAGAATTCTTAATCAAATACAACACATGTTGACAAACTTTAAGCATAGAAAAGTTCAATGTTTTGATTCACAACTTTTCATTCAATATATTTTATTCCAATTCAAACTTAGAAAATGTGTTTTTTTCTTCACAAAAAATGTTTTATTATTTTATGATGAAAGAAATCACAAAACAAATGGAAAAGTTAATGAGCTTTAAATTCTCCTTTATTAATATAAACACTTATTTATTTGTTTTCTTTAAATAACTTCCAACTTAAAGTACCATTTATCAATTTTTCTTCGACAATATTTAAATCACTCAAATTTATAACTCAAATTCTTTGTTTTTCAAATAACAAAAGTTTTTAAAATAAAATGTCCTTGATTTTCAACTTGCAACTATTATAATACCTTTTATAAAATTTTAATGTTATCATTATATCAAATAATTGCAGAGTTTACTTCATTTCCACACTTTTCAAAAAATCCTTAAAATTCATTTTCTTCCTTTAAAATTATATTGTCTATATTATATTATCTTGATAGATCACATTTCATTTTAGAATTCTTAATCAAATACAACACATGTTGACAAACTTTAAGCATAGAAAAGTTCAATGTTTTGATTCACAACTTAACATTCAATATATTTTATTCCAATTCAAATTCAAACTTAGAAAATAAAAAAAATATTGATAATCAAATCAGGTAATACTTACATACATTTGATTTATTTCTCATAGAAATAATATAAATTTCATACAATATAATTTTCACAAAATTTAAAGTAGTACATAAAACAATAATATTCAGAACATGAGAATTTTACGGTTATGTAGTACAGGCATCAAGACACGGCGCCATCCTTTTATTGTGGTATATCTTTCGTCTGTGGTGGAAACAAACTTTTTACTCCAACGATGAAATTAGTGCAAATAAGAATTCTGCAATTAATTATCGAAATAGCAATAAAATAGTCAATATATTGTTCGAAAAAAGAAACTACGAATTCCTCTAATTGCAGTATTGCAACCCTAAAGAAATTGGCGAAAATTCAGGGTTGCAAGATTGGCGCCTTCCTCAATGGTATTGTTGCCACTACATTGGTTTGCCAAAGAAATTTAAAAAATATTTAGGGGTGGACCACCCTTATCATTTAGGGGTTTAAAATATAGATTACGACCGATTCGCAGACCTACCAAATATGCACAAAAATTTTCATAAGAATCGGTCGAGCCGTTTCGGAGGAGTTTGGCAACAAACACTGTGACACGAGAATTTATATATTAGATTTAACTTTTTGTTATTAGCACTCACAGATATTGTATAGTACAAGAACCTGTTTTCATGTCATTTCTGAGATTTTATGCTTAGATTTTTTTTTGTATATTACTTTATTTCTAAATCATGCCTTAGTTCATGGTTGATAATCATCTACTAAACACAAACCTTTAACAAAAATATCTCAATGTAAATTTGAATTTAAATTAGGTGAAATCGAAATATATGCTCATAAGAATGAGAAAAATTGACATGACAAATGTCAAACAAAAAAAATATTGAAGCTACAATTAAGCAATCTGATAAACAAATCTCAAGTAAAATATCTATCATTTCGTGATCGTATAAATATATCACGATATACTCTGGTAAAGTTTCACTGTGAAATAGAATCAGTAAAAGCTAATTTAAGTAAATTATGAAAAATAAATGATTCAGATTACCATATTAACATAAGTACTAGGATAAGCTATCTTTGTGAAAAAAGTGATCATCAAAATCCATTGCACACACCCAAAAAAATATTTCACATTTATTCAGCTAAATTACTAAACAGTTTAATTAAATATTTTAAAGAAGTAATATTTCAAACTTGCCATCTGTTTATAACTTCCACTTAATTCTCTTGTTATTAACATTGTCAATAAAATTATTTAGCTAAACTTCTGGAGTAAACCTTTCATACAATAAATTCCTAAAGAAAATGCTTGTGAAGTATAATCAAATAACTGACACTTCCTGATAATTTATCTTCAGCTGTCTTGAATTTTTATTCTTTATAAATCACTTTAATATATGCTGTTAAAAAATTGTGCTGTATTGGTGACCGCCAAATGCTTAATAAAAGTAAAAATGTGAAAAACATATCACTGTCTCTCCTTATATAGATTGGCTCTAATCGATCTAAATAATATCTTCCAGTATCTTTCTGATTGGTAGGAACTTGTTCATTACTGATAATTGCAAATTTTGTTTGAAAAGTGATTGTTAGTTGATTTTGATTTCATAAAAAATAGATATAATAAAGCAGATTAATGTCTATTCTTAATAGAACCTTAGCTCAAATAAAGAAAAAGAAAATTGTATAAATACTCTGCTGTATAAATGCCATTCATGTAATATTAAGGAAGTTATTTATTTGGGTCTAGTAGATCCTATCAGTAATAATATCTATCAATAGCATAAAGTTCTACTAGTACTATAGAATTTATTTCATTCCTGAAAGCTTGATGAGGCAATTTTCAATATGGAAAAGCTTATTTAGTTCGGATGAATAGCAAAAAGAAGTCATATCTTAATTTGTTAAAATCACATTAAATATTTCTGCAGAGCTTGAAAGTGAATTAGTAATCTGTCTGAAAAACATGGCTAAATTGGGGGTTTTCATTAAATAGAACAGAAACAGAGTTCATTTTGGCTAAATGTTTTTATCAAAATATACAAGATGATACAATCTTGTCTAAACATTTACACAAGTAGTGTTTCAAAAATGATATCAATGAAATTGAATGAATGTCTGCCCTTATGTCGAGACATAAACTTTATTGTAAAGAAAGCAAGTGGTATTAAAAACAGTTGATTACAACCTCTAACCTATTTTTCATATTTAATTTAGACTTATTTGAGGATAAATTGATTGCATTAAATGTAAATGGCAACTATTCCTTATTTATTTCAAATGATTGTGTTTATTAAAGACTTTTAAGAAGGAGAGGGGGAGGGGGCTTAGCTTGAAGGACTTGCAACACTTAGAGGACAATCTGTTTCTGTGGTGACATGTTTTTCTGCTTCTGACTAAAAAAAAAAAAAATCTTTTTTTTTTCCAAGTTATGAAAATGCTTATTTAGTAGTAATGAACAATCCTACATATATTTTAGTGTATTTATTAGAATTCTAATTTTGAATTTTTCATTGGATCATCAAGCTGAAATGATGGATGATCAAGAATCGACTACTTCATCTTCTTCAGACAGAATGTCGACCTATTGCCAACCCAGTACATCTTCAGCATACAGATCAGTAGGAGAATCTTTATCAGAATTTGTTGTCCATTTGGATGAATATAAACCAACTGTAAGTTTTTCAAAATTCCAAAATTTGATTTTTGTTAATTTTATTAAATTCTTTATCAAAATCTTTTGTTGGGTAATTTTTTTATATTATAGTTATGGTGCTTTTTTAAATATGTATATGGAATTAGTTTCTTTTTCTAAAATTATTAAATCAGAATTTGAACAGATAAACTTTTTAGTATATAGATAGAGATATAATTTTTTTTTTTTTTTTTTTTTTTTTTGTATGGAAGTGGATAAATTAAGATTGTAGATTGTAAAAGTATGGGAGGGGGGAGACTGGAGTGCACTGAACCATGAGGTACAATGGATTACTCCTTATTATTTTTGTTTTTGAATGTTTTTATATTTTGGCAGTCCTTCAGTGGTGTCAAAAAAAAAACTTTGTATGTAGCTGATAATTTAGCAACTTAATCTTGATTAGTGATTTATGGTAGGTGTAGAAATAAATATTTTCAGTGAAACAAGATTTCTTGATTAAAGAATTGTGGTTTGGAAAACATAGCTCAGTACAATAAAAAAAAGGTAAGATAATATATTATATTTAATGTAGTTGAAATATAAAATTTCTAATTTTTTTTTGTTATATATTTGCTGTCATGCTCTCACAGGATACAATTAATCACCAAAAACTAGGGTATAATGGTTCATTGATCCCAGTTTAAAAAATTAGTTATATGTGAAAATAAGAATTAATAAGTTAATTAATTTTTAATGAGTCAATTAAACAAAAATTAATCTAGTCTATATTTCTGAAGTGAGATTTATTTATGTTATCTGTACATTATATTTAAAAAATTTTAAATTAACCCAAATTAGATACAAATAAACAAGTTTTAAACTTATTTATATATTTGAGATTTTTCTTATTTGCATTTTTATAAACATTCAAGTAATTTTTAATTCTTGTACTTGTAAAACAACTATATTTACCTAGAATTAAATGAAATAAGAAATTTGTTTATTAATACTACTGTGCCCAAAAGTAAGACCAATTTAAATTTTTTTTAAAAACTATTTATTCTTCCAAATTTATTTTCCCTTCGGACACAATGCACTTATGCCAACGTTTTCCAATCCTCAATGCATGCTAAAACGTCATTGGTTGGGGTGGCCTTCAAAGCGCGCGCCGATTCACGTTGAATTTCTTCAATTGACTCAAAACGGTGTCTCCGGAGTGGCCTTTTTGAGTTCAGGGAATAGCCAGAAGTCGCACGGTGCTAAATCAGGTGAATACGGTGGTTGTGGAATGATATGGGTTTCATTTTTGGCGAAAAAGTCACGAAGAATCAATGCAGTGTGAGCTGTCGCATTATCGTGATGCAAAAACCAAGAGTTGTCTTTCCATAAATGCGGCCTCTTTTGCGAATAGCTTCACGCAAACGGCGCATAACACTCAAATAATATTCCTTGTGAACAGTTTGGCCCGGCGGAAGGAATTCATATTGCACCACACCACGGTAATCGAAGAAAACAGTCAACATGACCTTGATTTTTGAGCGGCTTTGGCGTGTTGAGGCCCGAAAACATCGGTCAATTCCATTTTAATTGACTGACCTTTTTGAAATTCTAACATCATCAGCGAGGTCTCTAATTGTAAATCGACGGTTTGCAAGCATCAAATCTTTAATTTTTTGGACGTGAGCTTCGTCGGTTGAGGTTGAGGTTGATGGTCGACCAGAGGGCTCTTCGTCTTCAAGGCGTTCTCTGCCTTCTTTGAACTGTGTATACTACTTCGAAACATTTCTTTCCGATATAGGAACGCTCACCAAATAGCTTCTGCAACATTTTATACGTTTCCGCCAACAAAATTTAACGCAAGTTCTTGCTCAATTAATTCAGACATATCAAAAATCGCCGGAATCAGTTTTAGCATCTCACAAATCCAAGCGTAACTGAAACACTAATGAATATTTTGACGTAAAATTTCACACAGATGTCAAGGACAGTACCAGCAACATAAGAAAAAAAAAATTTAATTCCATATGCCCGGGAAATTTAAATTTAAAATTGGTTTTACTTTTTGGGCACAGTAGTACGCCTATTAGATTATATCCATATAGATAAATTAAGTGTTAAATGAGAAAATTAATAATAGGATAATAGTATCATATAAGAATATATCTGAGATGGTGTAAAGTAGGCATAAAAAAAAATTTAAATTATCATTAATATATTAATTTAGCATAATTCTGTTATTATAATGAACATTTATTAAGTTTAGTTTTTATCATTACATGAAAGGAATATATTTAACTTTTATTTTCATATTTATTTTAGCTATGCCCAATGTCAACATTTGAGAGATAGTAGAGGAATTGTACATTTTGAAGTTATGGAGCAGACTAAAAAGTGTTTTGGAATGTAATAAATAGATTAATTTTGTCTGGAAAAAGATGCATGCATTTCAGAAGAAAGATGTGCATTTGCAAGAAAGACATGCATTTCAAAACAACACTCATTGTTATGTGAAAAAGTATAATAAAGATTCTAAATTACTGGAATTTGGAAATGATAAACCATCTATTAAGTTTGACTTGAACTATGCAAGAATATTGGAAAATGTTGCTGGAATATATTATGAAATTTCATTGAAAATAACAAGAAGATTAACTTATGAATTTACAATGTTTAATAAAAGAATACTACAAAACTAATATGTTCTACAGAACCCATCATCGATGTATTCAGAAAACTTTCTTTGTACGAGTATATATAGCGCTTCATCAAATATACTATGTGTCTAAAAGATAAACCTACATTACTTTTGTTAGATAACCATGAGAGACATATTTATTCTGTACTCGAACTTGTCAAAAAACATGGCGTTCACATACTTTTTACTAATACACAAGCCATAAAATGCAATCACTGGACCACACTGTATTACACCCTTTCAAGTCATATTATAACAGAACTTGTTATTAAATGTTGTGCAATACAGGAAAAGCATAATGTTTTATCTGCAGTTGGTAGAACCTATCTTTAGGTGTTTACCATAAAAAAATATGTAATCGGCCATTAGAGTAATAGGCATATGGCCATTCAATGAAAATGTCTTTCACAATGTTAAATACTTGTAACTGATCAACCATCATCAGATGTAGAAAGACTTGGCAGGATCCTTTATAGGAACAAATAGAATAAATAATTAGTTTTGAACATATACTACAAAATGTTTCTATAATAACAAATAAATGTATTAAATTTAACTTGATTTCAAATTTCATTAATATTTTACATTTAGTAATTATTCACCACCATGCATAATTTTTTTAATTTCTAAAAATTGCTGAATTTTTCTCTACAGCAAATGTTTTATTTGTCCTTTTTTTTATTTATTATCCTGTTAAATATTCAAATTTTAAAATGCTTTTATTTATGATTTACAAATTAGCTGTAATCTGTCATTTGAAGGATTAAAGCAATTCTTGATTTCCCATTTATTACTCTCTCACAAGCATTATGTTGTAAGCACACTTTTTTCCCCACAGAAACTCTACCACTATGTTATATCTAGATATAAAAATCTCAGATAGCTTTCTTAAAATTATATTTAATAACAGATTTGTGGCATTTATCCATTATTTACCGATATGTAATTATTGTTCATTATTCTTATGCATGACATATTGTTTCTTTTTTTTTTTTTTTTTCTACCTTTTGTATTTTTCAAAAATTGGATATGTATAATATTACATTTAATTTTAAAATTAAAAACACTACTTTTGCTTATGCGAATAGAAATAACTTATAGTGAACATATAAGCATTTTCTTATTCAATCATGAAACTAATGTCATTTGATACTTTTAAATTTTTAATGAATCATTTATTTCTTATTATCTTTTATTCAAAAAAAAATTTTAAATAACATATTTAAAAATAGCATGTCAAAACAAAATTCAGAGAAAACTTTATATATTTTTCTGTTAAATAATTTAATAATCCTATTTTTATAAGAAATCCATTAAAAAATTGGTACAATATTTCCATTAAAAGTACTAATTGCTAAGAGTTTCAGATATGTAAAACTGCAAGAAGGACAAAGAAAAATTGTTAGCCTTTAAAAATACAAAATATATTAATGAATACATCCATTACTGAAATGTATCCGATTCAATAATGAATGTATTTATTAATATACATTAAATAAAAAATTAATTAACATTCGATTCTAGTTCTAATTTTTTTTTTTATTGAAATTAATGTATGTATCAATAAATTCGTTTTGTATTGAATTTTCGATATCAAACGAAATGATTGAGTTTAATTTCTGTACAAATCATACGAATGCTAAATAATATAAAATTAATTAGTATATGCCTTGAAATCTGAAGAACTGTTAATATAAAAACATACTGCTACGAAGCCACTGAAATCTGCTATAAAAATGCAATTTGCCCTGCTACGAAACCACTGAAAGCTGCTATAAAAATGCAATTTGTCCTGCTATGAAACCACTGAAAGTTGTTATAAAAATGGAATTGCCCCATTATGAAAATCATTTTTGATTTTCCACCCTGCATTTTAACAAAATTTATCACAAAAACGATTGGTTCTTTTTATCCGTTTAGTAATGGGTAAAAAAGGATTATGTTCTGATAAAGTTCATATGGTGAAAATCTAATCAAAATGTTTAGTTTTCTCAATATTGTAAATTTTCAAGATATTGTAGAGTCTTCTGGAACTTACAGTTTCGTAAGAAAACATATTTTTGGGTTTGGCATTTGATAACTGTAATATTGGTATGTCTCAGTGAACTGAACCCATACATAATTAAAATAAATTTTTTTGTGTGTGCTTTAAAAAAATATGCTACATTAAAATTTACTTTTGGTCCATAGTACCTCATGCTGTGGTCCATTGTAATTGTGTGCTGATGCCATTGTATCCTGATCTTTCCTATATCTTGTTATTGCTCTTTAGAAATATTTTACTATCATAGTATAAGTAATTTTTAAATTTGAAATATTGACAGATACCAGATCCTGTGGTTTCTTTCTTTTTGAATTCAGCTGGATTTTCTGCAGAGGATCCAAGAGTTCATAAATTGATATCAATAGCTGCCCAAAAATTTGTGGCAGATATTGCAAATGATGCATTGCAGCACTGTAAAATGCGGGGTGCTGGCCAAACAAAAAAATCGGGCAAAGTAAGTATGATTGACAATTGTCTCTGAATGCAATTTAAGCAGCAACAAAATTTGCTTCCATAATAAAGGAGGAGGGAAAAAGTTATTGGTCTTTTAATTTTTTTTATTGCAGTTGCTTTAAAGCTATGTAATTTTTAGATTAATTTCTTTGTAGATTTTTTTTTTTTTATTTAATCAATAGCAAAATCAGAGTTGATCACATATTGCTATATACAGTATATTCATATTCTGTTTACTGTAAACCATATATATGTTTGAATATTTTATTTCGTATTTAAGAAATATCCATAGCAAGACTTGCCACCAAGTACCTGTTTGTTTGTTGTCAAATTGGCTGCCGCCAAAGCTCAATAAATGGTAATAACTTTGAAATTAGATATGATAGATCATTATATTAATACTCTAAATTGTATTTAATTACAAATGTAAGTTTCACTCTTTTAATTTGAGAATGTAGTTAAAAAACTCTTTGTATTTTATTGCTTACTAGCACATATGACTTGGCAATGCCTGGCTTCAGAAAATAAAGCTCATTAATTCTTTTATATCAAAGAAATAAATTAGAAAATATTTCTCTGAAATTTTAATATAAAAACCATGTTAAAAGGATTTAAATGCGAGTCCAAAATCAGAAGCATAATATCAAAATGATATTGGAAGTGAAAAGTGCTGTGATGTTATTTTCCTTCCGAATTCTTAAGTAATTGCAAGTGCCATCTGGGGGCAATAAAAATAAGTTTTTATTTAATTAAAAATTACTAATAAGAATATCATAATTTTGGACTACTCGCCAGATAAAATAGAAGCCTATTTATTTTCTTTGAATTTAAGTGATGGCCACCCTAACTTCATTTTGGAAAGCAAAGCAAATGCATTTGTTGTTGCCAATTAGGAGATAAAGCTAAATCTCGAGTAGAAGGTAACCAATCAAGATTTCGTAAACCAATACCAAACCAGTAAACCAATCAAGGTTTAAATATTATGGGCAATTATTTTAAAGTTAAAACTGTTTATTGCCCTTAGTCATTAACAACAGGTACTTTGCGGCATGACTCAATATGGATATTTCCTATCATACATTTTAACTCTGTGGTGTATAACTCCTTTGTATGTAAAATACAAAGATTCTCTAAAACATGTTCTAAATATATATATATATATAAATCAAAAATTTTCCATTTGAGAACGTGTATGCAAATTAGCACTTCGTCAATGCGTGTATATAAACACCAACATCGAGGCATTGGATTATTGTGGCATTCATTTTTATTTATGAAGTATATGTGCAAAATGTTGAAACATTAACAATGGCGCCGTTAGTACCAAATGCGTCCAAACTGGACCAAAGTGCATATTGATTTCAAGGATTCAGGTGTCTCTGTCACTAGGGATCTACTGCGAAGCACTAGAGAGATTACAATATTCAATTAAGGCGAAACGCAAATCTCCTTCAGGATAACACACGGCCCATTATGTAATGCAGAAGTTACACTCACTAAAAATGGACATCCTTACAGTGATCTCTTCCCATGCAAAAGTTCTTGAAAGGTCGAGAATTCCTATCGAATGCAGAAGTGCAACAGGCAATTTCAGACTTCTTCAAGCAGCAGAAAGGGAGTTTTATCAAAGGGATATATATTCCACCTTGTGAAGTAGTGGTATGATTGCCTAAATACTCAAGGGGATTTGCATGATTAGCATACCAAGTGAATTTTCTTTTGATAAAATCTCATTTTCAGAGCTTCTTTCGAATGTTTTACTGTTTGAAAAACTTTTTTTTTAGCTGAAAAGTATGAATTTTCTTGTATCTTGAAATTTCTTTTAAAAGAGTATTTATAATAACATACAAGTTTTTATTTGTTAGTATATAATAAAAATAGGAAGAGTGAAAGTATTTAATGCCACAAAGTGAGACTTATTTGAGAATTAAATATTCAAATGTGATAGATGTGCTTCAGAAAAGAAAAAATGAGTAAGATGGTGCTTTTTTAAAAAAAATTTCATCACATCCCTTGTTATATTAAAATTTTCCTTGATTTTCAATTTTTGAATGAAGCAATGTTGTAGAAATGTTGTGTTTTAAGAAGTATTAAAATTTTAATTTTAAATTTATAATACATTTTTGCACCTTAGAAAAAGTAATTATTTTAATGAATAATTTTAATGCTGTGATATTCTTAATGAATTTTTTTAAAATATTGAAAATCACTTATATAATGTATCTAAATTTTTAATTAATTCACAGTGTGAATTTAATTTAATATTAAAAAAAAAATTGTGTATTTATTGCTCAAAATATTTTTTAGTACAAATTCTCGCATAATTGGTGTTAAAAGATTTAAAAAATTCTTTTTCAAACGTCATCTTCACTATTTTAGGATAAAAGATACGTGCTGACAATGGAAGATCTTTCTCCTACATTGGGTGAATTTGGCATTAATGTTAAAAAACCTCATTATTTTGCATGAAATTGTATAGAATTTAGCAATGGGTGATTCGACTCATTTCTACTCATGTAATTGAATTTTTAGAAAGATTGATATTACTGAAAATGTTTGAATATTCCTATTTAGAAAAATCGATGGCTTAAAATAATTCTTTATTTATTTTAAAAGTGCTTTCTTTTAATTTCTGCTGCATCTAGAAGAATTGAAGTGAGGGTGATCTTTTGTTTCAGATTTATTGCTTGAATTGGATTTTTTAAGTTGAGAATAAGTATTTGGCTTACAAAATTCAATAAATGTTAAATCTGTTCATAAGCTAAAAATGAAGATAATTTTATCAAATCTAAAAATCAAAAATATTTATTTAAAAATCCTATCTATGGAGAATTGCATTCTCCTTATGCATGAATCATATTTTTTATTTATATATTGTGTTACAACTTTCTATCAACTTATATGAAAAAGGAAAAAAAATGACATGTCCTATTTTAGATTTAATATAAATTTGTATTTATAATTTCCAATTTTTTAAAAAATCAAGCTTGTATTTTAATAAAAATCCAATATTATAAAAATTGAAGATCCTGTTTCTGATATTGAATTTGATTTGCAGTACTACATATACTAATGTTGCTTAACTACTACTATATAATCATAAAAATATTACTGTCTTTTCTCAAAATGCTTATTTATCCATCTCATTAATAATTTCTGTAGACAGTGGTAAAAACACATGTAACTTATTTTTTTTTTTTTTTGAAAGCACATTCCTAATTTACATGTATAGAAAAGCACTTTGACAGGAATGTAGTATAGGTTTCAATAAATTTGATATTGCAAGGAGGCAGATTTTGTTTCATGTAATTTCAGAAAATGCATCCTTTTAAATTATTTCCTACTACTGAATTAATAACATTCTTTTTTCTGTGAACTTTCATTTTTTTTTTTTTTTTTTTTTATTATTAATATAAATTCCATTATCTAAATTGGTGCTTTTAAATTGGCAAAACTTTCACTAGGCATTTGATTGTAAACAAAACTAACTTGCAAATAATCTTATACTTGTTATTGTATGATAGGGTGGCGACAGAAACTGTGAAAAAAACATTTCCTGACTTATGACTACTAATTATATTAGTTTCCTGGCTTTCTCCTTACTCAGAATCACTGTATGTGTATAATATACTTTATTAAAATCATTTTTGCCAGTTATTTAAAATGAAATTTAGTTTTATAAAAAACAGAATGAACATTTGAAGAGCATAATTAGTAATTAAACACACAAATTAAAGTAGGCATTGAACAGATATGCTAAAGAATACTTGATCAAATAATTTATAATTCATACATATTTTAAGTAGTCTTAAAGTCTAATTCATTACAAATGTATTTATTCAAATAACAAATTCCAATCAATGCAGTTGCTAAAGGATTGTGAAATTAGGCTTAATACACAATAAATAATTATTAATAAACATATTAAAATCCTCACATTTTTAAATTTGCTTAATTAAGTATCATGAGCACAAGTAAACACAACTAGTTGGTCACATTTAAAAATAAGATAAATCATAAAAATGATTAATGATCACAGTTGCCAAGCACGCTTGGTGCGAAATGCTCTCATGGGTAATTTTCCTGAATTTGAGATTTTTACAAATATCCCTGCTTTTCCAAATTGATAAAATTCCCCAACTTTGCTGTTCTGTTCCCACCCTATACAAATCAGCACTCAGTCAGATTCCTCATAAACTTATGTTGCCAATTATGTTTTAAAATGTTGATTGTGTTTTATATTTGCATTTGAATGAATTTTGTACTAAAAATTGATTATGATCATTGTACTAAAATCATGTTAATAAAAACTACAACATTGGAGCATTATAATTGGTGGTATATTTTAGATAATGTGTCTTGTTTTTGAAGTTTCCATGATCCTCTTTAATTATGCATTTTTTTTTTATGGATTAATTTTCTTTGTATTGTTCACACAGTAATTGACTATAAAGAATTTATACATTCTCTTATGATAAAAATGAGTGTTTGATAATCAATATATGCCCATTTCTGTAAATGGTTTATAACCTAATAGCTTATTTATTTTATCTACGCATGTCTGACAAAAATGCCATACAATGAAGAAATACTGAGCGATTTAAAGTTTTATATGTGAAATTTCACTTGTGATGCATTGTTGAGCCTGCAATATTTAAAAATGTTTATTGAAATTACAGATATAAACCAATCAGAACCTTACTCCCTATTGTATAAAAATTTATCTTGGGAAACATGACTGTGTTGATAAGAACTTCAAATCAAAGATAATTGTTAATGATTTTTCTTTTCCTTCAAATATTCTAGAGAAATAATTTTAAGACTTATGTGTAGACTCAACAGAACCTTCATACAAATTAGATCATAGTATTTTCAAATGTTTTGGATATGTCAAGCACAAAAAGCAAGTTTTTTTTTTATCACTCAAACTGTATGTATGCTAAATCTTGTGCAACTTGATTGTGAGGAGTATTATTTTATAACATCTTTGTAAAATATTCTTTTAGTTTTCTCCCAAATAAATTCTGCATCAAATATTTAATAATTATTAAAAAAGGATGAAAAACTGCTAGATCATTAAATATTCAATTTAATAAAAATAGACATGAAATAGGTAACAAACATTTTTAAATGCAAAATATTTTAAATGCTTATGTAAATCCAAATAAGATGACTTCTTTAGAGAAGCACTTCTTTAACATCAATACAAATTTCTGTGAATGATGAAATTCTCCCATCTTCATATCCAAGAAAATCTTTTTCTTCTTCAATCATAGAGAAATCTGATTCTCTATCAATTAAAATTGCATTGAGACCACACTTCGTAGCAGCACAAATTTCTAGAAAAATAGATAGTAAAACTCATTTCATTCCTAAGAACATTAATAGATTTTCACTATACTGAAATTCAGACAACACAGAATTATATAATCACATTTAATTTACAGCAGATTAAAAAAAAAAAAAAAACATACCTTCATATTGTCACACATTCGGAAATTTGCACCCTTTTTTTTTTAAAGGAAAAATCAAGAAAACTGAACTAAAGTTCTTGTTTTCAATGTTACCATGAAGAAATTAATATTAAAAAAAGTAATCGGATTTTGTAATTTTGAAAGTTAAGTAAAAACTATCTTACTTTTCAAATCATAATTTTTCCACGTTACTACTACTGTTAAAAATTAGATTATTTTCAACCATGATATTGGTTGTATTGCGCTTCATTATTTCTGAATGTTCTGTAATGAGAAGTTTCTCTAGATATATTACTGAATAATGATTTAATAGAATCCAGAAAGTAAATAATTTAGTAAGTGCTGATCATAAAAGGGAATTCTAAAGATTATTGTATAGTTTTAAAATAATCAAACATTTCTTTTTTAAATAAAATGTTTTATTTCTTTTTAAACGCTTAGTTATTCACTCTTTTTTTTTATTCGCATATTTCTTGAGATGAAAGAAGAAAAATGTTAGTAAATGATTATTTTCTTGTGAAGAAAAAATTTCCCATAGGTGAAATTGAATATATTCTTGAATTTCACCTATATTTTTAAGAACATATGGAAATAATAACTATATTCATTATCAATACATAGACATTAAAAAAAGTGACAAAATTTTTGTATAACTTAATGTTCGAAAATGTATTAAATAAATATTTTATATAAAAACAATTAACATTGTTTAGCATAAGTGGTTTTTAGTAAAAATATTACCTTTTGGTCGATCGGAGAAAAATACCACTTCATTTGCATCTACTTTTGAAACATTGCAAATAAATTTGAAACCTTCAGATTCTAGTTTGGAACCAATAGATGTGTCAAAATAGTCCTTTATATACTAAATGGAAATGGATACAGTTAGAAAAATTAATTTTTAAATCATAACACTGGAAGAATTGGTCCAGTCAAAAAATAACTTCAAAAGGATTTTTAAAAAATCTAATTTTCAATATAGTGTAAATAACATTAAATATTTAACAGTTTAGAAAGCCCTAAAAATAGACATTTAACCTCAAAAACATTTAAAAGATAGAAATGAAAAAGGTGAGTTTGAAATGCAAAAACTGTATAAGCATTTGAAACCAACAAATAAATTTAGAAATCATAATGAGCATGATAATTTTAGATATTAATCAATAAAATTATATAATAATCAAATAAGAAACTACACAAACAAGAACAAATTAAAAATAATAATAGCTTTAGAAACTGTTATTCAAATATTCGTAAATTTTGTTCAGCGTACAATCGAACTTACATGTAAAATCATTTAGTATCTACAAAGAGCTTCCTAGTAATTCTCTTACAAATACAGTGAATAAAAACTTCCTACATACACCATTTTTGAAAAACAAACTTATACAAAAGTAAATGTTTTTGAAGAAAAAAATGTAAAAAAGATTATATTGTGATTGTGAAACAGTCAGAAACGATAATGAAATAAAAAGGTTTCCATTTAAAATAAATTATTGAATACAACATTTATTAATTTGAATAAGACAGTGTTACAGACTTAATTTTTTATAGAGGAAAATTATTATTAATATAACAAATGTGTCATCATTTAAATGACTGTTCAAAAATTGATAGCAACACAAATCTATTTAATCGAAGTTTCAGATGTTGCACTTCGTAAATAGGAATTGAACCTTCTAAAATTAGAAAAATATCAAACATGGCTTGGAAGGGATATTAGAAATGAACAAAACAGCTACTAATTGTGAAAGATTGAAAATGTTTGGAAAATAAATCTTATCATTTGCTAGAAAAGCATTAATAGCTGTTTTCAAAATCATCCAGCTTTCAAAAGTAATTAATTGAAAATATTTGATTATGACAGCATTACAGACTTAATTTTTATAGAGGAAAATTAAGGGTTTATTGCAGCTAACTAAGTTTCTATTGATGTGAGACAAACATTTCAAATCCATTCAGAGAAGAATGTTTTGATTAATATTTTTTGAAGAATTATATCTGCCTCTATTTTTAACACTTAAAAGAAGCAATGAAAGTACTCAAAATATATGAAGACAATTTTGAAACAATCCAGCATGAAAAAAAAAAAAAAAATGAAAGATCTGTAGTCTCGACCATGAAAAGAAAAGTGAAAAAAGATAAATGCCTTTGGGGACAATGTTAAAACAATCTAGTAAAAAAAAATGGAAGGTCTGTATCTCAACCATGGAAAAGTAGAAATGAGAATGAAGGGGAAAGATCACTTGGGTGTTGAATGTGATTCTCATACACACCAAAAAGGAGATGTGTCCCTGACAGGGAACAGGGTAGAGATTTACAGGGAAAGACTAGAATATATGTTATTGAAGTTTATCAAGAACAGTCAATCATTCACTGTTTTGGGTAAAACTGGAATTTATTTATGCTTTGTTTATCATTTCACATGCATACAATTAATCATTATCCAATTACTTTTATAGAGCAATTAAATTAATTTGGATATAACATTTAGTGATGAAGCGCAGTTTCATCTGAATGATTATATGAACAACCAAATAATAAGTTAAAGGTAATCAAAAAACTTTATACGATTAAAGAAAAACCACTGCATGATTTAAAAATTGGAGTTTGTCTTGTGTGAGTGTGTATACACTCCCCAAACTACTGCGCACATGGAATTTTACAAGTTAAGTTTTCTTTAAAACTATAAAATGGTTTTCTATATAAACAGTTGAATATGGATATTGTTGAAATTTTTCATAAAAAAGATTGGAATTTAAAAGATCTAAGATTAAAATATTATATTTGTATTTATTTTTCTTAAATAATTCAACTTGCCTGTGTTTTATCGCCATAAATTGTGTTTCTGAAGAATTCTAATTGAACGGCTTTAGTTCCCGTTGAATAGGTATATATCTGTTTATTTTCATGAAACCATCGTTCTAGAGCAATTACAGTATCGGGATAGACACTATCACACACAAAAAGAACAAATTAAAGTTAACATTTTCAAAACATTACACAAATCATAACAAATTAGATGTTTTAGAACATACATAAGATTATTCAAATTTTCAAATCAAGAAGTAAATATATTTTAAAAATAAACACAATTAACATTTTTAGTAATTGTATTTTTTTAACTGTTCATTTTAAACATATAAATTTGTATTTCATTTATTTAACTATCTAATAAATGCATAATTAAATAGAATTTCTATGCAAGCTGTCAAAATTCAGTAATTAGACTCTACTATAAAAAAACTGAAAAAAACAACAACTTAATCTGCAATCTCAATAAAATTAAACTTATACAGCACAATGCATGCATATATATATATATGCTCTGCATGTTTTTTTCACTTTTATTAAACATATAAACGTCTGCCTGCAGCCAGATTTCTAGTCAGTAGATGTTTCTTTTTTACAGGATAGGGTCATCAGCCCTATGCCCAACAGTCATATTAGACCGGGATCTAAGGTTTAGTGGTTTCCGAACCACTATAAACATCCATGGCACAGCAGGTTTCGGGTTCAAGTCCCAGCGGTGGAATGGATGTTTGTAGTTGGTTCGGAATCCACTTTAAATCGTAGGGACCCGGTCTAACAGGATCGTATAGCGTTGCTGAGATATTGTTACCCGCATCCATAGCTCATCTTCAAGCTACACGCACCTCCTGGGTAGTACTAAGTGAATAACGTCTGTGCAGTGCTTGCCTTAAGGCATCCAGACAATTGTTTAAACGTTTGCCAGATGCATTAGAACAAAAAAAAAAAAAAAAAATGATGCAGATGCAATTGCAATTCTAAAGGGGAAATTAGAGGAAACTCGCAACCCACAACTTTTTTTTTTTTTTTTTTTTAAGACTAGCTTCTTACAAGGCATTACCTTCAAGACATATTTCATGTTACATAATAAAATATTCATTGTGTTAATTTAAGCATTACAAGTTTAGATAGTAATATGAATATTTCTTAATATAATAAATTTAACATAAAAATAATAAATTTAGCGTAAAGCTGAATAATTGAAGATTCAAGGGAAGAGGGGAAATACTGATTTAATTTTCTTTTTTTTTTTTTTTAAAGGTTTTTCACTGATGCAGTTTACATTAAAAACTAAGTTTTCCAACCACCACAAAACAAATCCTATGGGTTGAAGAGTCATCTTCCAAGAGTTCTACAGAAGTTTATGATATCGAAAAATAAGATATGATTCAAATTGAAAGTAAAGAGGAAATGTGGGGCAGTCAGGCAGATGAATAGGTTTTCGATTGGCTGGTGTCCTAGATCTTGATATTTTAGTATCTTATTTAACCCACTTTAAGAATTTTTATATTTTCGTGCTATATAGGCTCGGCGATTTAAGTATATTAGGAATACACAAGATGACTTCATCGTCAAATTTTGCTTCCATGTCAGTCCTTAGTGACTCTCGAGTACTACAATTTGTATTTTTATTTTAGTTTTTATGTCTTACATTATATTTTTATTTTATTTAAATTTAAATTTTATTTCACCATTATTTCAAAATCATCGCGATTGAAAACAGAATTTCAGACTTTGAGCAGAACGTCATTTTGCTAATAAGTTCAGATTTTTTATTTGTATTGCAGAGAAACGAAATTGTGTTCCAGAATTACCAGTTAGTAGAAAAAAATAAAACAAGTTTTTTCCTCCCTCTCTATTTTCCAGAAGAACAGAATTTTTCTATGTTTAAGATGAGAAAATTCAAACCATTATTGGCTTCTGCAAAATGGCGGAATTCCAATGTCATAACACTGCGGCGTACTTAACTATTCATGTATTGGGAATATCTATAATAATATAATGTTTTCAGTGCTATAATATAAGTGATTGCAGTAAGCGAAAATATAATTTAAATTATTTTTCGTAATCGTTTCTACGTTTCTGTAATATAAGAACATAATTCAATTGGTATATCATTTAATACGTTGCCAAAAATATTCCGCCAAATTTACCACTGTTGAATGTATCTTAAGGTCGCTCTAATACCAAAGTACCAGAATTTCTTGGTTAATTGCTAATGATTTCAGATGCTGGGCACTTGACTTGATGACTATGATACTGGAACAGAAGATATAGAAGAGTTGCATGCTATACTCACAATATGTTGCCATAATTTAGATCGAACACCCCAGCGGTGGAATCTGGAAAGTTCACACCTTTTTCTTCAAATCCAACGGAAGGGCTTTCAGCCTATAGATTTGTCGTGCCCATTCTCACGATAGAAAGGGGAACTTTTGCTATGACTTCCCTTGTCAGATTTCAAACAGAGCTGAATGTAGAAATCCACTAGGTGGCTCCAGGTTGAGATGAATATCCAATTAATTTAGAATTTACATGGGTAAAATCTTGTAGGCTTCATTAGAATTTCATAATCTCCTTTTTTGTCTTAAATGGCAATAAAATGCAAAATAATAATAACAAAAATAAAATAAAATATAAATCGAAAAGGCAAATGCAAATTTACATACTGGCCTAAAATATCCCCATTTTTAAAGGCATCACATAAAACCAATCCCTGAATTTTCTTCACAAGCGGATCATTACGATCGTCTTTCATCTTATGTTCCAGTAAAGATAGAAAAGCTCCATGGTTGTTTTCAACTTCGTTTTTTTCAGTAGGATCTATGAGACCCTAATAAAAATATTTAGAATTTTCTGAAAATCCAACTGAGACTTAAATGCAGCAATGTGCAAATACATTTTAAACACAGTTTCATAAATACTAAAATACACATACACACAAAAGAGTGATAATTTGAAAGTAGCATTTTTTCCCTTTTTATCTTAACTCATTAATTTTATATTTTTCTTCATGAATCAAAAAAATTTATCACTTACAAGTACAGAAAATATATATAGGCCCGTCCTTATTTTTTATATTATAATAATTATTTTCTCATGTAAAAATGTGAATAATAATAATGCACAGATATACATATAATAATATACTCTCATACTTTTGGTTTTCATGGAAAAATAAAGTAAAATGAAGTGCTCGGATTTTTTGGAAGTACGCAGCATTTTGCTTGTATGACTAAAGGCTCATTCCCACCGAGGCGCGAGGCGTTGACCAATCACAAGCCTCGCCGCGTTATACCAAAAAAACACGCCGCTTGAAGTTTCCCAACTTTAAACTTCTCAAATGCTTGCCACGTCATGTGACGTGGATTAAGCCAATAGTAGATCTACCATCTAGTAGAAGTAACTGGTACTTCACTAGGCGTAAAGCGATTCCTGATGCTTCGATGTGAACGGGTCGAAAAAATTTTCTTCCCTGCCGCGTGACGCGTCGCCGCCTCACACCTCGGTGGGAACGAGCCTTAAATGATATAGATCAGTGTTTCACAGACATATTTGTCCTACTGCCCCCCCTTAAAAAAACACCTCATGGCCACACCTCCACTCCTGGAAATTTACTTTAAGAACCGACATAAAGCTAAATTACGGGGTCGGCTTACATGCGGATACACTAAACTCAAAAAACTTGAGTACTTTTCCGTTAACCGGGCATAGTCAATAAATCGCCAAATATCGCTAAATACAGCACTTTTTATTACCTAAGTTTATGAAGATGAGTTGCTTTTTTTCATATTTATGTAAACTGTTTATATTGTTGGCTTGTTGCGTCGTCGTCAAAATGAAATATCTGATGCTGCCGAGCAGCCATACTATTGTTAGAATTTTCAGCGAACACGATCACTTGTAATTTGAAATTTACAGTATAAAATTTCTCTTACCGCTAACTTTCAGACAGAATAAATATGGGTATTTATTACCTATATTAAATAATACCCTAAATTAAATAAGACAATTGAATGGTAACAACATGCTAGCTTCAGATAAGGTTATTATATAACTATTGTCGTTAGCGTCTGGGGTTTCACTTTACAGCGATTAAATTGAAAAATATTCCACCCGTTTAACCTGTTTGGAAACATTTTCGTCCTCATGGCAACATATTTGAACCTTACAGAATTTGATTTCTTTTGTTTCAGCTTAGATACGGTTTGGAAAAATTTTTTGAAATAAAAGTAAGGTCTCGGCTCATACACGGATCAGCTTATTATTTAGAAATATAAGATATATATACAAAAACAATAACTCACCTGTTCTAGCATTAATAAAATAGTTTTTCTAACTTCTTCCCAGTTTTTGGCAATATAATCCTTTAAGTGCTTTTCAGCATAAGGAAAGACTTCTTTTCTAAAAAAAAAAAATTATTGCTGTTTACAAATTTAAGTGAAGTAAAGGTTGGGGCACTTTTTCAAGGAAAATATACAATTACTGTACAATGAATATGTAATAATCAATGCCTAATGTTTTATATTTAATCTGAAGTTTAAGTGCAAGGCACGCAGAAAAAAATTATACACTATTACTATCACTATCTATTACATATTTATTATCTAATATAAAATATTAGGTAACAAACCTTTAATATACTAATCTATAATCGTATATTTAGTGAAAAGGAAGTAATATGTGATGATAAAATCAAACTTTACGAATAGTTAAAAATATTTACATTAATTTCTTAAAAATGCACCCTGAATTTAAAAATTTGATATACATTCTGTACAGAACGTATCCGAAATTGTTAAACAAACCACATCAATTAATTCATCAAAATTTATTTTCCCACCTTCAAAGTAGACCCTATCGAGTGCAATACAACTAAGACAAGCATTTGATCCAATTCTACGTACATTTTTTTGTAGGCTGATTGAGGTATGGCCTTCAATTCTATTAAAGAATTTTATTTTATGGCCTCAATTGAATCAAAACGCTTTTCTCAGAGTGATATATTTAAGTTTTGGATCAGGAAAAAGTGCCATGGTGATCAGGTGAATATGGTGCTTGACCAACGACATTTGTTGAGTTTTCGACAAAAAGCTCTTGCACAATGATGGGTTTTGTGCAATGGTGCGTGCAAAATCCACAAAATTCTAGAGAATTGAAACTTCCAATTCAACCGTGTCATTAAACTACTCAGCAGTCAACTACAAAACATCTTAAGCAGTATTTCAACAGTTGAATTCATCTGAACTGCTAGACATGTTGGCATGATAGAGAATGAATGAACAGTTTCTCTAACAAAATCATTTTTTATTATATATCACAAGAGGATCTTATATTTCAGCAAAAAAAGAAATCAGAGAAAAACAACAGATCAATGGATAAGCAAAAATACCCTCAAGAATTTATTCACTTAAGCAATCTTAAACCTTTTCGTCAACTTCTCCTATAAATTGAAAGAAAGATGTACTACTTTCTAGATTTTGCAAAAAAAAACATGCCCATCAAATGCAAAACAAGATAGATTTGGTCTAATTTCCATCACCTATCTCCATTGTATAAAAACACCAGAAACCATTGAATGCATTTTGTTCCAATGCATGAAATATATAGAGTCAAGAAACAAGTTACAAAAGGGCTTTCGGATACAAGACTGTAACAACCCTTACTATGAAAAGTCTAGTTAACCACGTAAGCAATGGGAAATACCATTTATCTTTTCTGATCTTTTTTTTTTCTGTAATAGTTGTAATTTTAATATTCCTGCCCTCATTTCAATTTTACAATGTAGTGGTCTAGTCGATCAACTGAAATTGTAGGGGTTTTTTGTAGAAAATCGTTACAATAGAATTATTCAGATTTTTTTTTTTTTCTAGATTTAATATTTTTTTAAAGTTAATTACAATGCATACAAATAATTTCATGTTATTAACAATTTATAAAGATCCAATTTTGTATTCCAGAACAAACTCCTACTAATTTATTTGAATATGACGGTTGAATACTTTTTGTTAAAATCTATCTGAACAAAAAGCTATTAACAGCAATGCTGATAAATTCTTATTTTGATGTTCTTGTTTATATTGATGATAGCTGATTTTTAAAAGGAACATAATTCATACTAATGAATTGTAACCATCTTCTTGTTTTGTCCTATTCAAGCTGTAAACAATGCCTTTTCATTTATTAGAAGAGTACAGACTACTACACAACATTGTCAAATGGCTTATAAAACAAAATAAACAGTCGAATGTAATTTTAACAAGATATAGGCTATAAAAATAAATCTGAGATCATTTTGTACTGAAAAATATAGTAATTTTATATTCAAAAACTGTTAATACAGTTTTCAAATATGTTATTTAAAAAAGCATGTAAAATATTTAGGAAATTTGGAAAACAAATATTTTTGTAAACTATAAATTTAATTATAATACAATTAATTATTCATATATCACAAATAGTCTGACTACAAAAATATTATATTTAAAAACACTTATTTCAAATGATTTTTTTACATATTAAATATCTTATTTAGAAAACATGCTAACATTTGTACATTTTTTTTTTTTTTTTATTCTTGTAAATGTTAATCAAGCAACAATTATTAAGTAGCTTTAATCATTTTTATATAAGAAAGTACATAAAAAAAAAAAAAAAAAAAAGATTTTTATTCTTACAAAACAAGACTCAGAAATATTATTTTTAGTACTTTCTATCTTTCTATAGCAATCTTAATATTACAATTATTTTTACTCTTTTGAAGCATATATATATATATATATATATATATATATATACAGTAGAACCTCTTTAAGTCGAAAATCTCCACAGCTCAAAAAAATTTTTTGTTCCTTTCCCTTCAAGCCCCAAAACCTCCATTACTCGAAATTTCAACCCCCTATAAGTCGAAATAACTAGTCAATACCCACAAGCCACTTTGGTATATATTTTCCCTCCGTAACTCGAAAAGAAAAAAAAAAATTGGACCTCTGTATCTCGAACATTAGCAATGTTTGATTTTACAATCTTTTACAACCTTTACAACTCGATCATTTGAAACTAATTACCTCTATAGCTCAAAAGAAAAATAAGTTGCCGACTTTAAGGATTTGCCGACAATGCACGTCATTGTTTCTTAGAAAACAATGTATGAGTATATATATTTTTTTCATTTCCAATGGCAGATTATGAACAGTTACAGCAAAAAAAGAAAAAAAACATACAACAACAACAAAACATGCTGAAACAGAGTTCATTAATCTAACAATAATGCCAAGTTGCAGATCTTTTAGCCACTAAAAAGTGTTACCAGGTGCACCACGGAGAGGTAGATCTTCTGCGTACCCTTGTATGAGTATATAGTAAATAGAATAACCAATTCTATGAAACAGCCACTAGGAAGAAAAAGAATTTTCTACTCTTTATAGCTTAGATAATGCTATAGATAAAGAACAATCAAATTGTCTAAAGCAAAAAAAAAATAATAATAAATAAATAATAATAACTTTTTAATGCATAATATTTTTAATTTTAAAAGGTTGTTTTGGAATTATTTTGATTTTTATTATAGTACATATAATTTTTTAATTGCAAATAAACATGTTTATTACCTCTGTAAATTGAATTTTTTATTTATTTTACCTCTCTAACTCAAAATGAGTTAGAAAGAATCTAAAACCTCTACAAGTAAAATATTTCTTTACAAAATCCGCATAAGTCAAAATCCTCCATAAGTCGAAAACTCTATAATTCGAATTATGTGGCGTCTCTCTTGAAGTTCGACTTACAGAAGTTCTACTGTATATATTGTAGAAAAAAAGAACATTTTCTTCAACTGAAATGTAACTTAAAAGCTCCACTTTCATTAGAATACAAGTTACTTTTGGTAATTAGCTTTAATAATCTTAAGTCATTTGCTTTTCAGTAAATTTAGTAATGGTTTGCATTTACATAATACATACCAAATTTAAGTGCGTAAAACAGTTTTTAATAAAACAAATTATATGAAATTGGAGATTTAAAAATAAAATTAATCAGTGATCACCTTTAGTGATGCTCACTCTTATTGTTAAATTAATGGCATTCACAATTTATTTTTACAGTAAATAACTAATATAAAATTTATTTACATAAGTTTTATTTTACAAAAATATCAGGACTTTTTAACATCAAAACTAATGTATTCAGTATACTATTCATAATTTATATTAATTTATTTCATCAAAATGTAATAATAATTCACAGATTTTTAATTTTTAACTGTAAAAATGATAAAACATTTTAATGTCCTTAATAATCAATAAAATAGTTTATACTTAAGAAATTTTTAATTTTTCATCAAATGTGTAAACATGCAGGTTTTCTCTGGGTATATTAATAAATATTTGATTTTGATTTGCGATTTGGTAGTAGCCAAATAATAAAAATAAAAATAAATCCAAATAACCACTTAAAAACACTATCAAGAAAGAAATCAAGTTTATATTATTAGGTTTAAAATCAAAAATCTCTTACTAATCAGAAAATAATCATTAGTAATTTTGAAGTAAGTATTTTGTTCAAAGCAAATTTATATTTTTAGAGTGATAATTTATACATTACACCCAATTTGAAAGCTTTTAAGTGGTTATTTGTATAGAAAAACAATTGCAAAATTATATTTCTTCATGCTTACATTCGTTTGAAAGAAGTTTGTTCAATATAATAATAATAAGTAAGCTAACTACAAGTAATAGCTTAAAAGTAAAGAATAAGTGATAAATTAATGAATAATTACAAAAAATTCAGAAAAATTTAACAAATAAAATAAAATCGTAATTTTATCAGTCAATTATAAAAGCAAGACAAATTATGTTTTGTACACTACGTAAAAAAAAAGTAGAAGGACACTTGATTTTGTAACAATAACCGAAAAATATTTTATTTTTACTAAAAATTTTTATTAGAAACATTTTACAAATATTTTAAAAACACAATTTTAACATCAGAATTATGATATTCAAACATAAAATATTAATGGCAACAAAAATAGTTTCTCTTTTTTGAAACTTTGTAAAAAAAGTAGAAGGACAGCATTATAATGAATGAAAAAATAGTGATTTTAATAAGAAATGTTCTTCCCATTGGCCTTTATAACTTCAAATATTCTGTTTGGAAGTGAATTGTATAGAGATTGAACTTCTGTTTGACAAAAATTGTCCCACGAGTTATTCAATGCTTCTCGAAGCTGAGTTAGCGAATCAAATTGCCATCCATCAGCATAAACTCGGCGAACTAGCATTGCCCAGATGTTTTCCACTATATTAAGGTCAGGACTTTTGGCTGGCCATGGTAAAACATCCACATTATTTGTTAGGAACCAATTTTTGACTCCAGTCACGGTGTGAATGGAACCTCCGTCTTGCTGAAACTTCCACTCTTCACCTCCCCAAGTCAGAGCCATAAGGAAGAAGCTCGGAATTCAGTACTTGAATGTAGTCTGTATGTTTTTTGCCTACCATTTAAGAAAACCAGACTTGTCCTCCCTCCTTATCCAACAGCCAACCAAACCATTAAACTCCCTCCTCCCATTTGTCGTGTTGAATAGTATTCGTCTTCATTCCCAGACAATGCCAGTAGTGCTGATATCCGTCTGGACCGTCTAAGTTAAATTTCTTTTCATCGGAAAATATCACAGAAGTCCATTCTGTAGTCCAGGACCTTAGCCCACACTAAACGGTTATCAATGTGAGCTTGTGTCACTTAGGATGATGTTTCCGTTTTTGAAAATGAATTTTTAGATCTTTTAATATAGTTGTAAACTGTTTGTTTCGTCACATGATTAAGTCCTGCTTGATTTCTTGCCTTTGAAACACTTCCTTTGTTCTTCTTAAGCACACGAACAAGTTTTCTTTCATCACGTGGTGTTAATTCTTTCGGTCTACCAGTCTTCTTTTTCTTTCCATTTTTGTAAGGATTTCTGATAAAGTTTGAATCTATATTGGGGCTCACCTGCAACAATCGAGCAATCTCTCTGACACCTTTACCATCATTTTGATATGCGAAAATTAGGCCTTTTTGAAAATCGTTCAAGGTATTCCTTTAGGCATTTCTGAGAACGGAGAAACAGCGTAACTTTTAAACAAATTAGATTTTTTGACAGAAAAGGATAAAACAAAGTACAAAATCACTATTTAACTAAAGAACAACTCGCTAAATGAAATATATTAGCAAAGTGTCCTTCTACTTTTTTACTTATCGGAAATTATATATACTAATTTTATTATTAATATTAATGGTAGATGTTTAATTTTTGCCTTAAATGAAAAAAAAAAAGGGTCATTAAACTAAATCTGCATAAATATCTGATAGTTGGGAGAAAATAAAAAGAGATATTAATTAGCAAAAAAACACTGTCCTTCTATTTTTTATGCAGTGTAATTTGAAAAACATTATCTTACAATTTTAATATGTTCAACTGAATTCATATATATATATATATTCTATAAACATTTTTTTTTTCATTCAACTTAAGCATTTCATTTTGTAAAAATATAAACTAGGTATAGTAAGACAAAAATATTATAAATATATATATACATATAAAATAATTACTTTTAATTTCTTACTAAGTAGATTTATTTAAAAGTGAAAGTAACTTTAAATTCATATATTTACATAGACTGTGTATATTTAGAGAACTATGCAGGAACTATTTGAGACTGTTTTTTTTTTTTTTTTTTTACATTTTAGAAAATGAATTCAGAAGTATAATTAAAAAAACTTACTCTCATAAAATCAATTGATGATGTAGTACCTTCAATGTCTAAAATTATAACTTTAGCGTCAGAAACCACTTTTTTAAGATCATCAGAGTCCATTTTGAGATATTTTTTATTAATGTTCCTTACAGTTCAGCTTGAAAATATATATATATATATATATATTACTATGAAAGAAAATAAATCATGTAATTCAAAAAAATAAAAGAAAGTTTACAAGGATTTACAAGTAATAATGAGTACTCTTCCATTACTGAAGTCCTGTCACAGAGTAATAATAAAATAGATTGCATATAAGGGTTGTCATTTTGAAGTCAACATAACTATCATGTAACGATTATATACTTTAAAAACTGGCTTGGTCCTTCTCTGTTTTGTATGAGACTATCATTTTTTTTTTTCTAGTTTCGCACTAAATAAATTTTTAAACATGACTCTGTGAATACTTACTTGTGTTGAGAAATTTGTAAAAGAACTTCATATTTTCCTCAGGCCTATAGGAATTTATTTATTACAATGAATAAGTATAGAATGTTTTAAAATCAATTTTACTGAGTATATGTAAATAATATCCTATTTGTATCATAGTCTGGATCCTTTTATAGCAAGTTAGATGACTTTTATTTTAGTAAATTGCTATAATACTCAATTATCCATCAGAATTCATTTGAACTCATTTAGAATTAATTTTATGTATGCCCCTTTTAGAGTTTCATAATTTAACATAAAGGGCAATAGCTTGCAGATTTTTGTTATTTATCTGGCACAAAGGCAAGATAATTCCTCTATCACATAATGACTTTAAAAATGAAATATTTTCCTTGTAGTATAATAAATGTAAATTTAATGTGTCCAAATATTTTTCATATTAATTCTATTAATAAATAAATTTATTTTTAATAATTTACATTTAGGAAGTCATGCGTATTGTATTAATTATTATTGTATATTAATTTGTATAATTTATCAGGTGTATTTTATTGTTTCTTTATTTTTGTTAAGTAAAATGAAGTTTGCATGTAATTGTATATTATATATATACATATTAATAAAACAATATATATATAAAGTTTAATTTAGAAAAATAATTTATAGAAACTCAAAATTTCTAGCAATTGCATAATATTCAAGTAATTTTTGTTATCCCATTTAATCCCACTTAACCCAAAATTTAATTTTTGAAAATATTTAAAAATACTTATTTTTAAGCATTCTTAAGTTTTAACTGTGCTTTTAAGATTTCCTCTTGATGAGAACTGCCAAAAAGCAAAGGAAGTGGGAAATTTCAAATAATAATTAAAGTTTATTACTAGGAAGTGGGAAAATTTCAATATTAGTAAAAATATGTATTTCTCAGAAAATTTTGTATAATATTTTTTTTCCAAAAATGATAAATAATACATTTAATTATACTAACATTTTATAGTGCTTTATTATATTTCATACAAAATAATAAGTATTGTTAACAAAATATTTACTTATGGCATCCATTTATCTTTAGTAAACGCATTTAAATAAATCTATGACTTGAGGAGAAAAATTTCAGACACATTTCAAAATTTTTAGAATCATTTAATAACATGTTTATATTTTCTAAGTAAATGCACTAATGGAAAAGGAATCCAATGCAGTGTCAACTGTAATACCAAAAGGACAGGGTATGTTTACCTTACCATTCTGTTATTTGGAATAGGGGACCATTCTCTATTTCATTACAACCTAACTTAAGTTCCACTTAACTCCACATATAATTGTTGTCAAATTATCAATAATCACACTAATAGTTATTGACAATTTGATTTTAAAACTAATCAGAATAACAAGAAGAAATATTTTTATATATTAAAAATTATACAATAACAAAATACTATAATAGTAGTAAATAATAGTAATAAAATTATAATATTGCTAATGTGAAAAGTACCAATATTTGTAATTGTATGTCTGCTGTTAATGTTTAATTTTGCAATTTTATTTATGTATTATTGTCACATTTTGATTGCTATTAGTATTATTTTTTAATGTTATTTATTACCATTATTTTATTTTTTCTTATTGTATAATTTAATTTTTCAATGAATTTAAATATTTTTCCTCGTTCTGATAATTATATTTGTTGGCAAGTGGGGGCCCCACTATTCAAAGACTACTTAATAATGTTATAAACAAACATTTTAAACTAAATATCAATATCTTTTAAAAATACTGAAGTCTATGATATTAATACAAAAATGTGACAAAATAAATGTGTGAAGAAATGATAGAATTTCATTTTGTTCAGACTATTTATTATCACTCGTTAGAAAAACTATTTTAATTTCAATAATTGTAATATTTGAACAATTGATTAAATTTATTTTAACATTTTTCTATTAAATCTCTATCTTTTCTTCATAATATGGCAATAATAGATTTAATAGTTGCAAGATTTCATTAAAACATTAAATGTTCAACAGTATTGTTAATTTAAGATCTTAGCAGCAATGAAGAAAAACCCTATAACTGAAAACATTATAATTTGGTCATTAAATAAAACATATCAAATAAAAGCTGCCAATAATCAAACATAAATTATTTGATTTATGCTTGCTTATTAGCAGCTTGATAATGTTTTGATTTGATATTTAACTTAACTTAAATATGAATATGAATTCCTTATACGAATTAAAATGCAACAAATAATAACATCAGAATCTTCAAATTTAATTATTAGAAGAAAATACTTTAATAATATTTAATGCTTTAAATTATTTAGAATTGATTTACAAATTTAAAAGATATAGCTTAGTAGAAAAAAAAAAAACAATATAATAAAATGTAACTAAATTTATTTTCAAATTTTTGCAAAAAAAAAAAAAAAAAAAAAAAAAAAATTGAAAAATTTACACAATTCATACACTGATATAAACATAAAATGTTATATTTGCTTGAACTTATCTTGAATATGTCTAATTATTTCATTGAGTTAATATTAAAAAAATATACATTAATTACAAATATATATTAATTTACTTTTTAATAATCAATTCACTTTTCTTTTTAAACTATTACAGTTATAAAAAATTAAATTTAACTAACTCTAAAAATATAAACATTGTTTAAGCTTTGAGATATGAGGATAGTTCTTTTAGTTTTCCTTAGGCATCAAGCAGATATTCTTTTTTATTAAATATTAACGAGGAGTTTTCACTTATTACAGAAAATAAAATAATTACGGAGAAAATATTAAAAAAATATGGATATTTATTTTAATAGTTTTTTGTAATAAACTTACAGAAATATATTCAGATATTTATTAACGAATCCTTTTCTATTACTTAATAAGTATTTTTAATATTTACAGCTGAAACAAAATCTGCTCATTTGCTGTCTGTTTACATTGTTTAAATTCTGCGACACATGTGTTCCATTTTCATGTACCGGTAACTGGAATTTATTTCGATATAAAATATCGCTGTGAATGGTTGGAATAAATTGTGCAATTCACATGTGTTCGTAAAAGTTTCAGTACATGTTTCTTTCTTTGTTTTTTATTTATTTATTTTTTTGAGTTAATATTTCATATACATTTAAATTAAACATAAAAAATTTTAAATATTATAAATTATGAAATTAATTAAAAAGAAATATTACTATTTTGAATAAAAATTTACTACTCAAATTTTGTTATGCTGAAATAAATAAATATATATATATATATACACTGGTGTCCAAACGTTAAGCATAAATCGTAAAATGCGAAAAATATGGAGAAAATATTCGTAAAATTATTCAAAATTTCTTGCGGAAATTAATTGGCTGAAGATGAAACATTGGGTTTATGCAAAACTTTTCAATCGACTACGTCCTGCGCGAAACACCTGCGCATGTCGGAACGCAGAGAAACCGATTCATGCAGCATAGGCAGTTCAGACAAGTTTCGTGCAACTGCTGTGCGAAGGAACGTTGTTAACCATCAAACAAGGTGAATGATGGCACAAAGACGCCAATTGGACATGTTTGCGAAAGGAGGAATCGTTGCAATGGTGGAATCCGGACGATCACAAACCGAAGTGTCTCGAATTTTGAATGTGGACCAGTCTGTGATCTCAAGACTGTGGCAGGGGTTTCAAAGAACGGGCGATGTTACCCGACAACCAGTATCAGGTCGACCAAGAGTCACAACCCCTAGCCAAGACCGATATCTGGTAATAAGTGCGCGATATCAGAGGGCCAGTACTGCCAGAGCACTGGGTTCGGCGCTCAGAGTCACCACAGGAATACGAATTTCGAGACAAACTGTTTATAGGAGACTCAATCATGCTGGCCTGTATGCCAGAAGACCAGCAGTTTGCATTCCCCTCACGTCTGCGCATAAACGCGCTCATTTGAACTGAAGTTTGAAACATCAACATTGGAGCGCGGGAGAGTGGGCCAATGTGATGTTCAGTGACGAATCCCGGTTTAGTCTGAGTAGTGATTCTCGTCGGGTAACGACATGGAGAGAACGTGGAACACGTTTTGAACCAAGAAACATAACGGAAAGACATCATTTTCCATCAAGGGGAGTAATGGTATGGGCAGGCATCATGATGGACGGCCGCACAGACCTCCATTTCTTTGACACGGGGTCTGTGACTGGTCAAAGATACAGAGACGAAGTTCTTGAGCCTTATGTTCGCTTGTTTCGAGGTGCTGTCGGTCCTGACTTCATATTCATGGATGATAATGCGCCATGTCCCCGATCGGTGCTAGTTGATGACTTCCTTGAAACGGAAAACATCCAGCGCATGTCGTGGCCTGCGAACTCCCCTGATTTAAATCCTATCGAGCATGTATGCGATATGCTCAGGAGACAAATTGCAGCCTTTTCGCACCCACCAAGCTCCGTTACAGAACTGAAGAGAGCTCTTCAAGAAGATTGGAACAGTTTGAGCCCACAACTCATTCATCATCTCATAGCAAGTATGGTAAATCGCTGTGCAGCGTGCCTGGCTGTCAGAGGTGACCACACGCCTTATTAAACTGTAGCATCAGTATTTTATTTAATGTTTTCTTTCATTTTTTCTTTAAAGTGTGAACCCTTGCTATGCTCAGTTTTCTTTCAAACTGCTACTTTGGATAATACAAGTAATCATTGTCGTTCTTTTGATTTGCTTTCTCATTTTATAACCATTTTACTCTCGTATATCACGTTTCCCGCCATTCTGATTTACAGTTCCTTCTTTATTCACATAATTATCAATTATGTTTAACTTTTGGACACCAGTATATATATATATATATATATATATATATATATACACTACTGTGCCCAAAAAGTAATACCAATTTTTTTTTCAAAAACTCTCTATTTATTCTTCCAAATTTATTTCATCGCCTTCAAAGTAATCCCCTCCGGATACAATGCATTTAAGCTAATTTTTTTTTCCAATCCTCAATGCATGCTAAAAAGTTATCGACAGGTATGGCCTTCAAAGCGCACGGCGATTCACGTTGAATCTCTTCAATTGACTCGAAACGGTGTCCCGGAGTGGTCTTTTGAGTTTGGGGAATAGCCAGAAGTCGCACGATGTGAATACGGTGGTTGCGAAACGATATGAGTTTAATTTTTGGCGGAAAAGTCCCAAGAATGTGTGCAGTGTGAGCTGGCACATTCAGTGTTTACGGTACTAATCGAGATTTGACGCGTTTGAGGTCCAACATGGAATTGACCGATCCTTTTGAAATTCCAACATCATCAGCAAGGTGGCTAATTGTAAATCGACGGTTTGGAAGCTCCAAATCTTTAAATTTTTGGACGCGAGCTTCGTCGGTTGAGGTTAATGGTCGACCAGAGGGCTATTCATCTTCAACGCATTCTCTGCCTTCTTTGAACTACTTGTACCACTTCTAAACATTTCTTTTCGATATATCACTGAAGTTGATTGTAGTTCCTTGCTCAATTAATTCAGACATTTCAAAAGTCGCCGATATCATTTTTAGCGTCTCACAAAGTCAAGCTTAACTCAAACACTAATGAATATTTTGACGTCAAATTTCCCCCAGATGTCAAGGACAGTACCAGCAACCTAAAAAAAAAAAAAATTGAAATTCCATAAGCCCTGGGAATTTTAAATTGAAAATTGGTCTTACTTTTTGAACACAGTAGTAAGCCATAACGGACATGTGTTTTATCGTGAACCAGTTGTAAAGACGGAAGGGTGAAAATCTTATGATGCTCTTTAAAAAAACGACAATTATCAATTGAAAGGACATTATATATTATAATGAGCAAAAAAATATGATTCAAACCTATTATTATTATTATTATTTAAAAAGGAATTAAGTTTCACTCCATCACTCAAATAGAAACATTGTGACTTATCGTAAGCCTGCTCATTCCCATGTTTTATATCAATAAATTAACATTCAAATGTTGTTACAGAGAGCCATGATCAAACACCGTCCTATTAAATTCTTTCTATGCCTTATTATCATCCTAAATAATTTCTTCAGATTTTCTCATTTCACGAGCTGCTGGAAGACAACAACAATTACTCCACTACATAAAAGCAGTCAATGTTGGATTTTGAGCTGAGCGAACGTGAGTTTCTCCTCTCCCTCAAACCGGTTTGTTTTCTAGTGTTTCTCCTGTTAGGTATTGTTTATTTTCACTTCTATTATGGCTGTTGTCGAAGGAGATTCACTCTCCTCCAACAGTACAATCATGTCCCTCTCCTCTGCTGATCAATCATCCAGTCCTGGTCGTATGCTTTATATAATTGACATTAATACCAACCCAACCGCCTTTAATTTTGTTCAGGAAATGCATAGATCAACTTCATAATAGCATCAACAACTTTTCAACACACATTGAATGCGAAAATCTCAGTAATCATCTCAACAATATTGAAAACTGTTTAAAAATCGACCCTCAAATTCATAATCTAGACCTTTTTCTACAACTTCAACTTTCTAATATTACCAACAAAAATCTACGGAAACAAATGACTCTCATCTCGATAAAACTCAACGATTCAAACAACACTGTAACTACTGCTAAAAGAAAAAACTTAAGGTCACACAAAGCAGAGAAAAAATTTAGCCAAACGACCTAATATTAATGATCCTACTGTCATCAGGTTATCTTCCAAATTTGCTTGTCTTAACCCCCGATGAAAATCTTGATCCTAGTGATGCAGAAAACACACCTCTTGCTAAAATTAAAGAAATTAAAAAAAAAAAAAAAAAAATGCTGATAAACTTAATCTGGACGAAAACAGTATGGACACTGATCTCACTAATGACCAAAATATTGCTTCTTCTTGTCCTGCACCCCATACTACTAAATATGTTCCTCCAATAATAATTGACAACATCCAAAATTCTACTAAAATTCTTGAGAACTTCAACCAGCTTACAAATTCAAAAATTGAAGGACGCCTATCTGGTGGCAAATTAAAAGTTTTTCCAACTACATCAGATGACTACAGATCCATACGCAAGCAAATTGATCACCTGAAACTTAAAAGTCATACATTTGATCTGTCACAAGAAAAGCAACTTCAAAGTTTTAATTCGCGGACTGCCTACAGATCTCCCAACTTATGTCATCATGCAGGAACTCCAAATTCTCAACTTTCATTTTGAATTTATCACTTCACTTCGTAATCATACTGGTACCGGCAACCTACCTTTATACCTAATTGTCCTACCAAAAATGAGCAAAACAAAAAGAATTTTCGACCTATCCACATTACATTACTTTAGGTCAAGGCTGAACTACTCAGAAGAAAACCAGGACCCAGCAACTACTATAAATGCCAAGAATTCTATCATCATTGCAAATTCTGTACAAGAGACCCTCGAGGCCTCAAATGCGCTGGACCTCATGCCACCAAAGAATGCACCAAAAAGCCAGATGAAGCTCCCAAATGCGCTCTTTGCTCTGGAGAGCATACTGCAAATTTCTCGGGTTCTCCTAAAAATCCTGCTAATTTCACCCGGCTCCTCCTCCAAAAAGGTCAACTTTGGGACGGACACTTAATAAACAACTTAATAAACAACTACAACAAATGAAGCCTTAAAACTCCAACTAATTGTCTCTTCCAACTCAACAGAAGGCGTCTCCAACTCTTCCTCCTTCTCCAGAGGACTTCTTCTTACCCAGACCTCTCCCCATACTACTTCTTCCAATACTCTGCAGGCTTCCACGGAAACGCCTCTAATTCTACTCATTCTTCAACAATTAGTTGGAGTACATTCAAATCTTTCTGTTTTAATAACTGCTCTTTAAAACCAACCAGTCAATAATATTCAATAGACCGACCAATAATTGTATCTTACGGATGACTTGGAACTCCAATAGTCTTAAAGGAAAAATTAATGAACTACCACATCTTCGACTATCTGCATTCATAAAAATATTAATCATCATCAAATTCATTTTACTATAACCAGTTTTGAAAACTCTGCAATAGTTATTAATCTCAAGAATAACCTAAAAATTAATGTTGTTAGCATTTATCACCTCCAATTGGTAGATTACTCACACAGGAACTGGATACAATAGCCAACTCCAATCAACAAGTACTTCTTCTTTGAGATTTCAATTCCAAGCATCCTGCATGGAATAATGGAAGCAGCAACATCAATGGTTCTATTCTCTTCGACTGGACAAATCTTAAAAACATTCAATGTTATTGTGCTCCTAATGATCCTACTTATTTCTGCCTTCACAATCCCTGCAATAGTACTCTTGATATCGCACTTAAAAATTGAAACGCCGGATCTGCTTCTTCTATCAACGATCTTTCCAGTGATCATAACCCTGTACTAGTTGAAGTCTCTCATAATTCATTTACGCATTTCTTCAAAAGCATAATCACAACTACCAATTGAGTATTTTCACTAAATTCTCTCTTAAAGCATTCCTGGCTATCCAACTATCTCCAATAATCAAGATATTGACAAAATAATTGATAAATTCAACCATGCTATTACTTCTGATATCAACCTTGCTAGCAATTCTAAAGAAATCAGTACTCCCCAATAAAAACTTCCTACTGAAATCACTTCTAAAATTGCAGAAAATAACAGAATTCGAAAATTATGGCCAAATACAAGCCTTCCTCCGTTCAAGCAATCCCTCAAGAAGCTTCAAAAAGAAATCAAGCAAGTGATACACATTAAAAAATGACAAATCGAATGAATTTTTGATAGAAAATCCAGAAGATATTCTCTCTTCAAAATAAACAAACATTTTACCAAAAAATATCCCCAAATTCCTCCACTGGTTGAATTCTCAGGTCTTTTATTCTTTATCATTTGATAAAGCCAACTCTTTGCTGAAAACCTTGAACTCTTCTTTCAAGAAAACACTGAACCTTACGATGACTCGCAAATTGAGCATGTTGAAGATACGGTAGTATCCCTTTTAGCTGATCATCAAAATTATCAAAGCAATGTTTTTTTCTCCATCTGACATAATTAACTTAATCAAGAATCTCGGCATTCGGAAATCTTCTCGACCTGACAACATTCCAGATAAAGCCTTACTGTGTCTCCCCCTCAATGCCATTACTCATCTTGCAAAAATCTACAACAGCTGCACTAAATTTCATTACTTCCCTCCTATCTAGAAAAAAGCAAATATCATTATGTTTCCTAAACCTGGCCAAGATAGCAATTTTCTGAAAATTATCGGCCCACCAGTCTCCTTATCTGTGTAGGAAAACTTTATGAAAACTCTAATTGAGACATATTACTTATTTCTACGATAAAATTCCATAATTCCAGCAGAACAATTTGGTTTCCCTCAACATCACTCCACTTGTCATCAACTTTTACGTGTCACCAATATCATCACTGAAGGATTTAACGATAAATTTTTCACAGGAGGCGTCTTCCTAGATGTCAAAAAGCTTTCGATCTATTGTGGCACGATGGTCTGATCTACAGAATGATTAAACTTCAATTTCCAACTTGGATTACACTATCATTACAAATTATCTTAAAAACAGAACTTTTCAAGTTCGACTTCAAAATGAATTCTCCACAATTAATTGGTCGTATTAGAGCTGGTACACCTCAAGAAAAAGTGATTAGTCCTATCCTCTACAATATCTTTACGTTTTTAATACCTCTATCAATATCTTTATCTACAACTTTCCTCAATGCACTAACATTTCCACTTGCCTATTTGCTGATGATTCTGCCCTATTCTTATGTCATCAAAACTCTTCAAAATTTTCTGAATACTCTAGAGGATTGGCTAACTAAATGGCGCATACCAATTAATGTCTCTAAATCTCAAGCCATCATTTTCCGAAAAGGACACGCCGGACAACCATATATTAATCTCTCTCCCTTTTGATCAACAAATTGAATGGGCAACCAATATTAAATATCTCGATTTAATCATAGATAATAAATTTACGTTTGACCTCATATTCGAAAAAATCAAAAAAATGTTGGAAAAAATTTTATCTCACTCTGCCATTCATCAATAAATTTTCTAAATTAACTTGTCAAACAAAATTCTCTCTACAAATTCTTAGGTCTATCCTTACTTACGCTGCGCTAATCTGGGGTCTAGCTGTAAAATCTAACAAAAATCTGTTCAAATTATTCAATACAGACTTCTTCGTATCATCAATGGTGCACCCTGGTTTGTCCGGAACTCTACAGTTCATCAAGAATTAAAATTTGATTCCATTGACAACTATATTACGAAACTTTCTAGAAATTTCTTCAATATTATTGCTACCCACGAAAACCCTCTTATCAAGACACAAACTATATTTACGCAATTGAATGATTTTTTTTTCTACTTGAGTTCAATAACTTTCATTTTAATTCCCATTTATTTCAAATTTTATTCCAATGGTTTTCTCTCCTTTCTTTCCCCATCGCTTTTTAGATATTTTACTTTTCTGCTCTGTAAGATTTATTACCTAACAAACTGATAGTAACCGTTCATTCTTCTCCAACGTACTTTGACCTTGGCTTTTTAATGAGCCTTTTGATCGTTATAAGTTATTTCATTCTACTGCAATTTTTTTTTTTTTTCTCCTACTATCGTTAATACTCTTTTTGGTTCTTCGGTCATTGCAGTTGATTTTATTCTTTTATATAAACTGCCTTGTTGTTTGAATTATATTTTTTCTGCTTTTGCTCCATCGTTCTGCACTCTGTAATTGATAAATTTCATGTTACATTTTCATCACCAATGTTTTACATTTTCTTTCTTCTTTTTTTTCCCTCAATTCATACGATTACTATTATCTATTTATCGCGACTTTTCTTCCTTCTTCCATCACATACCACAGAGTAAATGAAAGCTTTCGTATTCAGGCACTCGACCTCTTTATTTAACTTAGTAGTTGCATATGTTCAAGTGTTTTTTTAGGGTAAAACAGTCCTATTCGGCATTGGAATAAAAGGATCTTGAATAGGAATATAATTTTGAAGACTTAGAAAATTTGTTAATACTTACATGAGTACATTGAAACCTGTTTCTATGTGGGGTTGTTTTTCTTGTGCGGTAAATAAAAAAAAATCCATCGAATGCATAAAAATTAATTTAAAAATGTAATTTAAAAAAAAAACAGACGCCGTAAAAAATAACATCCAAGTTAAAAAGAATTCAAAGAGATGGCCCACTCGATGTTATATCACCACATCACCATGAATTTTATTAGATGATAGGTAGCATCTTCAAGTGGTGAAAGTGATTTTAAAAACCAATTCTCCACAAAGAAAACAGAAGACATTTTAGAATCTATGTAGGAAGCAGAACATTTTAGAATCTATATAAGAAATAAAAGGGCCTGAATGGTCGAGTGGCTAGCGCTCTGTACCACAGGTTTCGGGTTCGAGTCCCGGCGATGTCACGGATGTTTGTAGTGGTTCGGAATCCATTTTAAATTGTAGGTCCCGGTCTAATAGGATCGTAAGAGCGTTGGGGGGCATTGCTACTCCGCGTCCATGGCTTATCTTCAAGTTACACGCCCCCTGGGTAATGCAAAGTGAGTACGTCTGTGCAGTACTTACCTTAAGGCATCGAAGACAAAGCTGTCTAAGTGTTTACCAGCTGCATTAGAAAGAAAAAAAATATATAAGAAATAAAACATTTAAAAATGTTACGGTGCTTAAATTCAATTTTTTCCTTGTTTGGTAATCCAATTTCTAGCTTCCTGAGATTTTGATTTACATATTTTGCCTTTGAAAACTTATTTTATGCGGTCCTTATTTACCGCATAAAAGAATTTAAAAAAAAATGTTTTACAAGCAATATATTTTATAGCTATTTATGAAAATTTTTTTTATGTGATACCTATCACAGAAACAGGTTTGGTTGCATTAGAAAGAAAGCACGCCTTTTTTTTTTTTTTATCCAACTAAAAATAATTGCTAAATATTCAATTTAATATCATTTTTATATTTTACCTGCTCAGAATTTCATTAAAAATTGCAGATTTTCAGAAAATTTTTTAACTTAATATAATAATTTTCTATGCAAAAATTGATTTCCACAATCTTGTATATTTTGTGGCATTGCCCATTAGAATAAAAAAAAAAAAAAAAAAAGAGAGTGTCGAATAATTTATACTTTTATATATATTCTAAACTTTTATTATTTTTCAAAAATTTGTAAATGGTTAAAAAAAAAAAAAGTATTTTAAGGAATGAGCAAAAGCAAGCTTTTATGTGTAATTTTATGAAAACTAGTTTTGCGAAACATAAACGTAATGAAATATTTATTAAGTAAATATACTAATACCAATGTTGGAAAAGATTTCTTATTTGATAAATCTTGAGAAATATTTAAAAAAATTAAACTACAAAAAATTAACACATTAAAAAATATACATTACTGGACAAAAAGTAACCTGCCTAGATATATCATTACATTATTAATAATGTACCTAACATTACTTCATTTTTTTATGCTTAAGTGAATTGCAAAGCAGTTCAAAAACAATAAATTTTAAAAACCATTTATTAAAATTCAAACTAAAATAAATTTGTTACGTAAACATAAGACAATAGTACGTACAAAATATAGTGAAATCTCACTTTATATAAATGTTTCCTGTCTTATATATTTGTAGGCAGGTATTTGTTAATAGAATTTGATTACATTTTTTAAAATGAAACACATTTTAATTGAAAACAGAAGAAACAGTTTTTAAAAAATAAAACGTATCCGTAGTAAACCACAGCTTAAAGCATCTACAAATGTTTGATTAAAACTACAGAGAAGTTTTCCTCGGTACTTTTTAATTACGCCCAGCATTTTTCGTATTTTGACACGTAAAGTATCAATTCGCTTCTTGTGATCCCTTAACCTGCGTAGCAACACACGATATTCAGCAATATGCTGATGCATTTCAATCTTTTTTTCGATTTCTGAACTTTTTTCTTCACAACGTGTGGCTGCTTTTAAACAGCTTTCCATTTTTTCATATAGAATATTTAATTCTTTTATTTTAATATTACTTCCAGAAACCTGCGATGAATTGATATTCTCTACTGTTATTTTGAAACAGTTGATTAGGCTTTCTCTTATATTCGCACACTTTCTGATAAGAAGATGGTAATTGCTCCACTCGTCTTCAATGTCGGTCGTAAGCAATAGAAAATAAAATCTTCCTGGTGTCTCCATTCTTCTGCAGAAAAGTTAAATTTCAACAATCTAACTTGATATTATTGGAAAACACACAAACACACACAAAACTGATGTGATAAACACGTAATATTTACATATCAAATAGTGGTCACGTACGGTATGGTCTCCATCACGCATGCTCATCGGAAAAACGTTGATCATTGCTATGAGGAGAGGGCGAGAAGGTAAGAGGCGCCTCAAGACAGCATCTCCTTACTCTGAAAAATCGGTCCCTTTTCGTATGTTCGGGCCTCTATCAATTATATTTATAAATATTCTAAACGACCCTTACAGAAAACCTAATTGTTGTTTTTTCTCCCTTTTAATTTAAATGAATTGTTTTAAAAGGAAAAAGCCTTAATTCCTTTGTTTTAATCTTTTGCAAAAAATTTGTATATGTATATTTGGATGAAATATTTAAATAATTATGATGCGATGCTAAATTTATTGCTTTACATTGTGGTTAGTACGTTACAGTATGGTTATACCGGGATATCTATGAGATTTCTTTGGAGTGTTTCCTTCTGTCAAGGGACACCGAGGTTTTTCTTCGGAATAAGTATCATTTATCTCGTTTACATAACATCATAATTTTGTTTACGTATATGAGACAGATTTTGAATGTAATTTTTGATACCAAAGTTAAAAGCTGTTCCGGCGCAATAGTCAGTGCAATGTCCTAATGTTTGAAAAGTGGTGGGGTTCGAAACTCGACTTTTGCAGAAAAGGGAAAAAAAAAAAAAAAAACGCACATTCACACAATCGTAATTAATTATTTAGGGAATTCTTTATAACCACCATAATAACTGCCTAATTATACAAAGTTAAGTTTTAATTTTTGAAAAAAATTCAATTTCTTTTTTATTTTAACCTATTCTTTTATAAAATTTTATTTTTATGCAATTTTATTTTAATAGCGTACTAACATTAATCATGCAACCATACTAATTGAGTATTTAAATATTAGTTCTGATAAGGAACTTAAAAGATACTAAATTTCATTAGAACTGCCGTAATCGGTACGTCAGTTGTGGCCACTGTAACCCAAGTAGGAATCCTAGTCAAGCCAAATATATTTTGTCCTCAATTTTAAAAAGGTTTTTAAAGAAAATCGATGCTATAAATTATTTTATTATTACAAATTAAAGCTCATTTTTAAATGCTTTTTTAACATGAAATAAATTTGTGAATGCTTTTATTTTGTGTTAATTCATAAAAATTTAATTTTATACTTTTATTATTTCTTGTTATATTTGTTGCAAATAAAAATAAAAATTTAAATAAACGGAATTATTACAGCATACAAAGAAAAGTAATCTCTCAGCTACATCCTGCAGAAATGCTGCGCTGTTCTTATCTACACATCTCAAGTACCCTAGAAGGGAAAAAATGTAGGGGAAAACTCAAGATTTGATAGGGAAGAAAAAGTACAAAGGGGTTATCTTGAACCTCTTCTATACGAACATATAAAAAACAAATACGTGACAGTTTAGTTTTTTACATCACTGTATTTAATTTAAAATTCCGTAATGATCCATTTAAACTTAATAAATTTCCATTCATATAGCATAATAAATTTTTGTTTCTATTGATGTTTAAGTATCTTTAACTACAGTATTACAATCAAATAATTTTGGATTGTATTTTTGATCCATAAATATTAAGATTTAATATGTTGAAAAAAATATTTCCACCTGAATATTATTCAAATTCAAGAACATTTAGGTTATTCATGTTTATATTATGTAAAACCAAATGTTCTTGAAAATTGATAATTTTAATGATATATTAAGATAAATGATATATTTAAGCTGTATAAAAAGAAGTTTTGTTCAATTTACATGTGTATGAGAATTCAAACTTCTCCCTTTTTTAAATTAAGATAATACAAATTAGAAAATAGCACAAAACAATCAAAATGTAAAAATATGCAGTTATATTCCCTTAACAAGCCTTCGTGAATTAAAATATGTATAAATTTAAGAATGATACATTAAATTATGTAATCACTGTTTATATATTCATTTTCATGATATAGATGGTAGATTGAAACAAATAATAAGCTAATGTCATACAAATGTACCACCAATAACCATATATTTAAAATTACTCATTTACTAGATTGTTTACTAAAACATGTCAATATGAAATAAATAGAAATTTTATTTTTTTTCATTAAAAGAATGTATGTATTTTACATATTTTATTTCTGTGCAACTTTTTAAAATTTTTATTACATTATTTATTATTTACATATAATTTTGTACTAGTTTCATATATTTAAACAATTCAGATTACATGGAGCAATATTTTTAAAATGAGCATTTCTAGTAATGTATAAAAGAGATTTAAAATATCTGAATTAATTTTAAAGAATTATGACATAGTTTAATATAGTGCAGAGAAAAGAAAAGAAAGGAAACTTACAAATATTTACTTGGTTAGTTTTTTTTTTTTTTTTAATTTAATGTCAATTTGTTTTATAAATTGAGATAATACATATAATTTTAGAATTGAAATTCAATGAAATGAAAAATTATACAGGATATGATAAAACAAATAGTAATCTGAATGTAATAAGTATAATTAGTTATTGTACAGATGATTATCCTTTTGGAATATTAATTATGCAGATACAAAAATTAATTATCTTTTTTAAAAGATAAGTTTTTAAAAATTCTGCATTTTAAATTTTCTAATTTAAAAAATATCTAATCTATTAAGGTATCAGATTAATCTGCTTATGTATATAATACATATAGGCTCATCTACGTGTAAAATTATTATTGATTTTATATTATTATTATGAATAATGAAGTCATCACAATTACAATAATATTAAATTAATTATTTATATTCAATATTTTTTTAAAGTTGACAAAAAAAGAGAAAAGAAGAATGTCATATGAAGGAAAGAATTTATATTTTTTTAATAAACTGATCTTATTAATTGATTGCACAATATGAAATTTGATACATTTAAGTTTATTGTAGAAATGTGTTAAGAATAATAATTAAACAAATAAAAGCACACTAAGATAACTATAAAGTAAAACACAAAATTTCTTCAATTATTTAGTATGCATGTAAATATATGGTATTTTTTTTCATTTAAATGTATTTTTAAAAAAATATTTAAAAATATAGATTTATACATCATAAAAAGAAATATTAACAAAAATTTAAATGGAAGGGGAAAAAAAAAATCCATGAAAAGAAGATTTATTTTTCAAGAAATGGAATAGAAAACTGAAATACAATCAAAAGGGTAATAAACAGATAAGCTAAATATTTTAAAACTAATACATATTAATGATGAAAATGTTAAAATTGATCCTTTACAATAAACCATTTGTTTAAATAAAGAACAATGTTCTAAAAAAAACAAGCACATTTATTAAGAAATAATGTAGTAAATCATCTACAGTTTCAATTTATTATAAAGGCGACAAAAATTAGTCAACATGAAGAATGCCAGGTAAACAGAAATTATTAACTTTTACATCATTACAAAAGTTCTGATAAAAATTACAAGAAAAGTTGTATATATAATAATAAATGTATATAATAAATATAAAATGAGCCAACTCTTTAAAAGTAACTAATATTGAGGATGAAAATGCATTTAAAAATTGTAAAGTAAATACATTTATTATACAGTTATTTATTAGTTATTTTCAGTAAATCTAATTACATTTCCAATTTATTACAATGATTCAAAATATGAAAAAGATCTAATCAGATAAATAAATTTAAAAGCATGAGGGTACAAAAACTGATAAATCTTGCATATGTTTATTTTTAATATTTTAAAATATTTCATTATTAACAAATACTAACTTTTATAATAATGAGTACAACTTAAGATTATTTTTAAATAATCCCATGAAAACCAAAATAAGAATAAAAAATTAAAATATCAACAGAAGTGGGTTATAAAATGAAAATACTTAATAAGTTCTTTTTAATCAACATAAAAGTAAATTTGGAGTTATCAAAATTAAAAGTTTAATATTAGAATTTTAATAATTACAGCAAACATATGACATATTTAAATATGTATTACATATATCTGAAGCTAAAATTATGATGTTTCTTAATAAATACAAATTACAAGTACAAGCTATTAATTTTAAATAGTCTCTTGAATTCTAAAAATAGAAATAAGAAAGAATATAAATATCAATAAAAACAGATTGATAAATTGAGAATTGTACAGTATTTTACATTAGCTCAAAAGTAGTAGAGAATTTTTCAAAATTAAAAATAAGTAATTATTAGAATTTTAATAATTGAAGTAGATATATACGACATTGCTAAATATTTAAACATTTCATGCATCTAACGTTAAAGCTATATGTCTTCTGGGAGTAATTTGAATCAGCTTTTTTTTTCCACAATATCTGGGATGGAAAATTATAGATGTTTTAGATGAAGACAAAAGCAGATGTTTAAATTGAGACAAAACACAACATTAATACTAGTTATAACAAAAGAGCTGCAAATAGAATTTTTTTTTATAGTATTTACATTTTTTGAAAATTGCTTTTTGTACTTTGTTTGAAAAGTTAAAGGAAAAAGAATAATTCTAATTAGAATCTTAAAAAAAATAGTAGAAAAGATATGCATACAATCTATATAATTTTATATATAGATTGTAAAATAATAATACATTGTATTAATTGAACAACTAACTGTACAAATTGAATTAAACATATATTGCTGAAGAAAAGATTTAACAAATAATGCAATTCTAAATATTCTGGGAATGTTAAAAATTTACTGAAAATTATGCAGCTGTTTGATTGTCATGCAAAGATGAATAGCAATTAGCAAGAAGTAGAAATTACAAGCATATATGAGAGAAGCATATATTAGTAATTTGCTTTTTTTTTTTTATTACATAAATATGATTTAAAAAGAAATTTCTTCTGAGAAATGATTAAAATATAATTTATTAGATCTTAAATATCTTTCCTTTCAGGAACTGGATATTTGCAATTGTATAACAACATGTATTGGAACTGTTTCAAAATTATCATAAGTGAAAGCTGATGTTATCGGGGCCAGCAAGATTTTCATTCATGGCACTCAGCCATGCTTAAATTCTGATTTTTTAACATCATTGCAAAGGGCGAGCTTCTTCCAGAGTGAATAAGGATGTTTGCAATTTTAAAAACAGCACTTAACATTAAATATTTATGTAAAGCATTAGAACCATATTATAAACTACATTGATTTGTTTTATGTACGAACCTTTTTTAATATAAATAGAATCTTTAAAAGTAGATAATATCCTCATCTTAAGTATTTTTATCTTATTTGTTTATAAAGATTTTCTATAATGGCAGAAATTAATTATTTTAATAAAAAATAGTTTATTTATAAATATTTATGAACAAATAACCCTTATAGCTTGTATATATATTACGAAATATATTTTCAAAGTTTGTATATATTTGTGGAGCTAGACAAACTGTACAATAATTGAAATAATAAAAAATTTAATGAGGAAAAAATTAATTTCAATTCTAAAAATTTATTTGAATGCCAGCAAATTATTTAGCATAACAAAGTATTATTATTATGATATATCATTTTAACAAAATAAAATAAACATTTATGATACAAAAGTACTTTTCTATATTTACATTTATGGCATGAAAAGTTAGTTTTAGTGAAAAAGTTAGTTTTAGAGATATCCAAAAACTATACCTTAATGAATGCTACAATATTTCTAGTCAAACACAATGCTCAGTCATCTAGATATTTGCTACGATGTGCACCTAATTTAGAACATGGCTATCTGACTTTTAAATATTAATTTGTTTTAATTTTAATGGTTCATTAACTTTTTAATAACTTTAAGATTCATCCTAATAGTTTGTTTACTTTTTTAATGCTTAACTCAATAGTCTAATTTAACAGCTTTCCGGCTGAATTATTTTAAAATCTTTTTATTATCCTGTTTTATTGTTTAATTCTTTAAATTTTTATCTTAATTTTGTCTTGATTTATTTTTTAATATTTTTTAAAATTAAACTCTGTCTTTTAAAATCTAAATTCTTAATTCAATAGCTAATTTAGTACTGCTCTGGTTTCATGTTAAATTTCAAGTACATTTTGTACTTTCTTAACTATCATATTAGACAGGGACTACAGTTTAAGGTGGATTTCGAACCACTACAAACATCCATGGCATTGCCGAGACTCGAACCCGAAAACTGTGGTACCGAGCGCCAGACCTTAATTATAATTATCTTATCCAATTCATCTTAAAATTTCAAAACTTATGAGAGCAAAAAAAATATTTTAAAATTGTAAGTTTATTACAAAAATTATCTAGCAAATACTTATAATTCATATAAATTTGTATTAAAAAATAATATATCCATTTCTGTTTACAAACGCCTAGATATAAATTAGATACAAGGGGAAAAAAATCTGATCAAAGGAGATATAAACATAATATATCATATTTAAAAAAATAATTTACACAAAAAATTTGGTATAAATTGACATTTTTATTTGATTGTTATATGAATTAAACATCTATCAACAAAACTACATTATATGTATTTAGAAGCAATAAGTTAATGAATTCAACAAAAAAATAATAGCAAGATAACATAAACAGGAGAAATCTAAAATCTAAATCTAATCTAAAAAGAAATCTAAATGTAAACTTTATTTATTTAAAGGAAACTAAAATAAATTCAATATGCACGACCTGTGTCTAACACATGGTGGTCCTGGCACTCTAGCTGCAGAAATATTCCATGAAAATTTCCCACAATTGGGCTGCACTTTTTATGTGCATATCGCTGCCAATGAGGCCTACCATTTTCAGTGCAGAGTCCTCCTGTCTCCATGAACTGAGAATCGTGTCTCCACCTAGAGAAAGGGGCATTACTAAAGCCAGGAGGGCAGTATATCCTCTTTACAGGTGGCATGGCATCATCCGCAAGCTTCAGTAAATTATGCAAACATACAGCAGCTGCAACAGTTGCCTTGCATGTGTCAACACTGGCATATGCCTCTCTTTAGAAAGGGCATTTCCTAGAAGGGCAGCATTAAATAGTTCATTAAATAATATTCACCTTGTTTCAATAGCCGGCCATTTTTCAGTACTTGGCTTAAACAATATAACTGAGATAATCTATCTCGTAGTACTTAACATGCCTTTTGGATGATTCCACTTTACAATTGATCGGCCAATTATAAATATGTAGGATAAACTGGCCACTAAATCTCCACTGATCAAAAATATGAAAAGCCCAGTAATGAGAATTACATGCTATACTGTTGCAAACATTAAAATTAAAGTTATCCCACAAATAATGAAACTGTTGTGTGTAGTTTAATTAATAACTATTTAAAATTTAATAACAGTATTTCTTAATACATATTTTAAGAACTATTTTATAATTAATTTATATTTTATGTTAAATGTTATTCAATGATTTTAAAATAAATTTAAAATTTCTACTACAAAATTTATGAGTAGGAGCAAATCTTGCCTCATTTAATTTTAAAATTAAAGTAATCAACAATTACAAAAAAATATTATATTCAATGATCATGAAATAGAATATGGTAAAAATACATACATATACTTAAAGGTAAGGTCTAGTCTATCCTTCGTTTGAATTGTCACTATAATTTGTATTACTTTTGGAAATTACTAGCCCAACAAGTGTCAGAAAATGATCAAACTGTGTAGATGTCATCCAAAAAGAAACTTTCCATCTCAAAAAGCCTCACTTCTTCTATCAAATTATCAGAAGCACCTTGTGATCTCCAGTTTTTAAATATTTTCCGGATCCAATAATGTCTTTTTTTTTCTGTTTTAAGGTAGCAAAGATAAAATTATGATACTTCTTTTCTTACTATCCATTTTAATAATCAATAATCTCGTCTGTTTGAATCCCAAATCATAAGCAAATAAAAGTGATTGTGCACTTTTTCGCAACTCGGAAGTAAAACAATCGAAATTGCCATAAAGCGATTTCTGACGCTTTGGTGAGAACAGGTAGACATTTTTTTCTCTGCAACTTTGCAGCTTCACGCCTCTGTGTGAAGGAGCTTTAAGGGGAACTACTCCACGTTTGGTATTGTATGGGAGAAAACCCTCACCAGGTAGACCGACTAATGAGGCAAGATGTTGGAACATCACAAACGCCATTGAGCCTCTCCTTTTTGAAACAATGTCTACAACAAAGCTGTCAGCATATTGAACTTTCTCCCTAAGGCTCACCAGCGATGCATGTTGATACAGAGCCACGAGTCAAGCGCTAAACACAAAATAGATGATAATCTAATTCTAAATCAAAATATATGCAATTATATACATAATGAATGCTAAATGCATATTAATAAATTTTCAAATATTTTTATTCTAAAGCAAATATACAAAATACACGCAATTGTATACCAAAAATTATATTAACACATTTTCAACAAACCAAAATGAATTTTTCATGGTATTACTCAGAAGTTAAAGTTGACAATTTTCTTTTACTTGTGATCTTAATTTTATCATTTTTTTACCTTAACATAGCTATTAATAATATTAACTGAAACAGTTAATATTGTTTGGTTAAAATTTCTGTTTTAATTGTACAAATACATTCTTACTGGAATAAAAGATATAATATCCAACTTTTCAAAAACTAATTGATCTAACAGATTTTTTGATTTATACACTCTAAAAGTATACTTTTATATTTATGGTTAATAATTTTTAAAACTATTATGCAACTTTGAACAATGATCAACAATCATCAATCATCAATGATCAACAAATTACATAGGCTATTTTAAATTACCTCCATTAATAATAATACTTGAATATTATTTAACTTCACAATTATCTGTTTCATATTGAAGATTCTTATTTTGAAACTAATAACTCACAACATAACTTGCAATTAATTTTCTTCTAAATTTGCCTTCTCACAAATCCTCCTATGTAAATTAGAACTGCTCCTTCACTTATATTTATTTTGACAAAGTCACAGAATTAAATGTTTCATATAAAATATCCAAAATGCTATATTGTCTGGAGAATTTATCTCATTTAAAAGACTTTCAGTTGAGCCAAGCTTTAATTAAAAACACACACACACACACACACACATTTTTATCAATAATATTTTCTATTGGCTTTCAAAAAGTTGTCATTCAATTTTAAACTTTGATGATATTTAACATTAACTGTTTTCAATACTATTTTTTTTTTAGTATAAAATCAATAAATACTGCTGCATTATAACTTTTTCACTTAGTTCACTCTTTTTAAAATAGTTATTTTTGTTTCTGAAATAGATTTAAATGAAATTAAACATTTTGTTTCTCAAATGAATAGAAAAAAAACTTTTGTGATAATTTAGTTGCAATTTTTCCAACGGATACTTTTTCAAATTCATACATATTTTTAAAGATTGAATACTTTACAAATAAACTTCTGAAAAATCATTTGGATTGCAAAAATGAAGAGTTTGGTCTTCTGTTGTTTTTTTCATCCAATTATTTTTAATAGATTTTAGTAAGTGCACCATGTCAACAAATATATATACGCACACTTTTTTTTTTTTTTTTTCTGACTGAAATGGATTTTGAATGCAGTATTTTAAGTTACCAGTACATATCAGTTAACATATTTCTATGTATTCTATTGTTATCTAATATGAAACACAAAACAGTATAATTGAATACTTTTAAAAGTTTAAGACTCTTAGAAAATTTGAATACAATACATCAGCAATTTGGTTTTCCATTGGCTTTAATGCAATTATATATTTATGTTTGAAAACATTAATGTTATTGTAAAAGCTTGAAAAGTGGTAGCTTCATAAATAGAATTTTGTGCCATACTAACAATTTGATCAGATTTATGTAAAATACTAGGATTTATGAATATTTCCTCAAGTAACATTTACAAGCAATTTTTTTTTTTTTTTTTTTTCATTTTCTTTTTAGTAATTCAATCTTTTCTTTAAATATGGCGGTACTTACGTATTAAAGGTACCTTGGCGCCAATAAAGAGCACACGCGCCAACCGCAACTACAGATTTGGCGGTTTTTAAGTGGCACCAATCTATTCTATTGGTTTGGTAACCTTAGTAGCTGTTAGATTGGCGATACTTAAAAACCGCCAAGGTACCGTTAATACGTAAGTAGCAATATGGCATATGATTATTATTGCCCAGTTTATTTTATTATTAAAAGTGGTTAGATAATTATTTCACATAAACATGATAAGGCCAAATTACAACATCAATAATAAAATTGTTTCCTGGGGAGATTTCTAAATGTAGTGCGCCTGGTTACAATTGCTGTTTACGTGCTACAGTTTGACCGTTTCTCGCTAAGTTGAATATATGTTTAACAACAAATGTTTTCTAAAAACAATATCTCTTTTAAAAATACAACTCCTGGGGCCTGAATGGCCGAGTGGCTAGAGCTCTGGCGCTCGGTATCACAGGTTTCGGGTTCAAATCCCGGTGGTGCCATGGATGTTTGTAGTGGTTCGAATCCACTTTAAACCCTAGCTACCGGTTTAACACGATCGTAGAGCGTTGTGGAGAGTGACATATTGAAAAATAAGGAAAAACTAACTGTTCATATATATAGTGATTACGGGATTATAATCCTTGTTGCTTCATATCCTCATTACCACTTCATTCATCATCGATACAACTCCTCTCTTATAAAAAAAAAAATTAATGATTGAATATTTCATCAGAATTTTTCGCAATAGGGGTCTATTGTAGAATTTATAAAAAAAAAAAAAAATCTTTCAGCAAGATATTAAAATCAATTTACTCTCTTTTATTTCTAAAGTAGAAACTGCTAATTAGGGTAAATTTTTTCAAAATTCGTAATGTACCAGATGAATCATTCAACATTGAGTGCATTTTTAGCAAACATGTAATGTATTCTGAATATTTATTAATATTCGTAAGACTAAAAATATTTAGGAAAGAGTTAAACATAGCTCGCATGGTGGATCTTGATACATTATTTCCTTACTTCAATGATGCATAAAAATCTAAAATAACTCGAGGACAAAACTTTAAAAAAACATAAGAGTTGACAAGTTTGAGTTAATTTCCAATAAAGAAGCTAAATCAAAACATTCTGTTGCATGCATACTGCATCATCTAGAACTAAGCATGTCTTTCAACTAAGGTGCTTCTAATTACCACTAAATTAAAAAAACATTAATTATATAAATATCAACATGATTTCTGTAACAGTATCGACTGGAGTTTCCTGCCTTTTAAGATAATCCCTTTACTTGAAGGTCCGTTCAACATGACCTATGTTATTTATATATAAGAAAACTATTCATATTATTTAACATACGATAAAAAGTATGTGATGACAGTATACAAAAACTGTTTTATATGTGTTATTTAAAGGGAGTGCTGAATCTTACACACCCAGGTTTTCAATGAAAATAATACGTAACGTCACTAACGCTGCGATTGCTGTGGCATTTTAAAAAATGTAATATTTATGAATATTCAATTTAATTTTTTTAGATAGAGCATGGGATGTTAGGAGAAGTACCAAACGAGATTTATTTAGTTTTGTAGCGAAACTCTATTACAGCATTGGTGGTGCAACAATCGTTTGTTATAAAAATCAGTTGCTGCAGAAGAAAATAAAAACTAAATAGACTTATAATTTTTTTCAAATTTCATAGATTCTTGTCAAAGTATATTTTATCAGAATTGAGAAGTACAGGTTTCCCATAGCGCTCTTGTAGGATAATCGCATCTAAAATGTTATTCTGGCAAATGGTAGGCGTGCAAGACATTGTTTGTTCCTTTTTACAACTATGAAAGAGGATGAAAATCACAACTTTTTAACAATATATAAAAATGGTTATGTTCATCTGCTTGGACATACATGGTTTGTTTTTATAAGGCTTTCCACATATTTAAGCAAAACTGCAACCAACCAAATCAATATTTCGTCGATACGGATCAAAACAATATCCCTGATCGGAAATTTTTTGTTTTGTTTTGATTGAGTATCTATTTTAGAATATAATTCTAAACCCCAATTTGTGTGAGGGAGATTGAAGTATGGTTAATTGTTATAATTACTAATAATACTGTTAAAATAAAAGAATATATAGAAAGTAACCTTAGGACAAGTGATGTTGATATTTTTTTTTTTTTTTTATCAAAGTAGACGTGGAAAATATGTATATTTTTATCTCGTACCTCAATACTAAAATTCGATGTGATTTTATATATTGAAGGATTAGTAGGAAATGAATGTTCTCAAAGGGAAAGAAAGATCGTCTTGTGCTGTGAAATTAAAGGAATTTTATATTTTCTCATCATTCTTTCAATATATTTTGGTCGTCAAAGGCGATTTCATCTCTTTTTTACTCTAATTAAGTTTTTATTAATTCCACAGTAGCTGCAATTGAATAATTAGACATATTGCAGCAGAGAAGCGAGGATCAATCTAAAATTCATGAATCTATTTCGAAATTTCTATTCAACTGGTGAAACTTTTTAGTTTCTTAAATTTTTGCAATTATAAACATATTTCAGATAGAAATCCGTTCATTTCAAATAGTGAAGCGACGAAAAAATGAAACTTTTTACCCGTTAACATGGAGACGACAGAAATTGTTTCATGAATTGTGAAGATTTTATGTTTGTTAAATGTTCAATTTTAATTTATTAATTTTTGAATTTAAATATTTCATTACAGAATTTTATTCAGGAATTTATCTGATTTTATTGTCATATTTTGAACAAAATATAGAAGCACAGCATTTTTGATGTCACATTTTTTTTATTAATCCCGGAAATATTTCTTATGATACTGAAAGTCTTCCTAGAATTACGAGATATTACTTTTAGAAATTTTATTACGTAACAGTAGTAAATATTTCTACTTTTCTATATTTGTAATAAAATTATTTTTAAAAGGTAATATAATTTGTTAAAATTTTTATTACTCTTAGGAGTGTAGCGACACCTATTGATGGAAAATGGAATACAAATTGAACGACTTCTACTTTCACTGTTAAAAAGGGAATTTTCCCGCCAGAATGAAAACAGAACGTAGTTGGCGTTAGAAATTGAATAAAAGGTGTTGTAAATGTGAAAATTGATTATCGTCTTTTATTTTGCCGTATGGATTTTAATAACACTACTCAACCTTTACAAAGCCGGCACATACTTGGTGACCCGTGAATTATTTACAAAATGATTGAAACAAATGGATCGGCGAAAAAGATGAAGTAGCGGGTAAGTGTCAAAATACTTCCTTTTGGGCAGAAAACCAGAAATATGGTTCTTTCAAGTTGAAACACAGTTTTCAATTTGTGGAATAACAGCCGAGGATACAAAATTCAACTACTTAATTTCGCAATTAGAACCGAAATTTGTTGAAAGTTTGTGGGACATTATAAGTGATGATAATAGAACAAAATATAACGCTGCGAAAGAACGTTTGCTGAATACTTTTAAAGAAAACGAAAATAAGCGTCATCAGAGACTACTGACAGGACTTGATTTGGGAGATCTTAAACCCAGTCAATTTTTACAAAAAATGAGAAACCTGGCTACTGATGGAATTACTGATAAGGTGCTAACAACGTTATTTCTACAAAAATGCCTGATTCCGTGCGGAATATTTTACTAGTTAGTGATGACGGAATTGAGAAACTCATTAATGGCGGATCGTATTCTTGAAATGCAACCAAAACAAGAACTTTACTGCGTAAGCAATAATATTTCATCAGGATCAGATGCCATAACTGAGTTACAACAACAAATTGCATCTTTGGATAATAAACTTGAATAACTAAGTGTCACAAGGAACTCTCGTTTCCAATCAAGAAATAATCGATACTCTTCTTCTCATCGAACTAAGTATCGCAATTGCTCTTACAATCCTACTGGCAAAAACTGTTATATAAATGCAAAGCTCCATGTGCATGGAAAATAATCCTTCGGAAAACCAGAATCAGCAACAGAATTAACGGCAAACTCTGCTGCTGAAAATACAAAACATTGCCGTCAATTTGTCAACGACAAAAAAAAATGAGTTTACGCTTTCTGGTTGACAGTGGAGCGGACGTAAGTCTTATTCCTTATTCTTCGACACACAAATTTATTAGTGACTATAAATTATATGCTGCAAATAATACTGCAATCGATACTTTTGGTACAGAAATTTTAACTCTTGATCTGGGTTTGCGCCGAGAATTTCAATTCCCGTTTATTGTGGCCAAAATTAGTAAACCTATACTAGGTGCAGATTTTTTAAATAAGTTCAATTTATTAATTGATATAAAGCATAAAAGATTAACTGATGGTGTAACTACCCTTGCAGTTTATGGTGACATTGCACCCATCTCTATTAATGTAAGTGTAAATATAACGAGCAGGTTATGTAAATATTCTGATTTATTTTCTATGTATCCCAATATAACAAAACCAAATTTTCTTGTTTCAAATGTTAAACATAATGTACAACATCATATTATAACTAAAGGACAACCTATAAATTGTAAAGCAAGACAATTAGATCCAAAACGGTTGGAAATAGCTAAAAGAGAATTTAAATATATGCTAGATAATAACATCATTAGTCCATCTAGCTCAGAATAGGCAAGTCCATTACATATAGTAACAAAGAAAGATGGTTCTTTTCGTCCGTGTGGTGATTATAGAAGATTGAATGATTTAACTATACCTGGTCGATATAACATACCTCGACTCCAGGATTTTCAACATATTTTAACTAATAAAACTATATTTTCTAAAATTGACATTACTAAAGCATATTATCACATTCCCGTAGCAGATGACGATAAGGCAAAAACTGCCATCATCACACCTTTTGGACTTTATCAATTCAATGTGATGAGTTTGGTTTCAAAAATGCCCCTACAACATTTCAAAGGTTTATAAATGAAGTTCTTTGTGGTCTAGACTTTGTGTTTCCATACTTAGATGATGTGTTGATAGCCTCTTCTTGCGAGGAAGAACATCGTTCACATCTTAAAATAGTTTTCCAGCGTTTAGATAAATATGGTCTACGGATTAATATTAGCAAATCAGTTTTGGGAGTACCTGTATAGATTTTTTAGGCTATCAAATATCTGCGGAAGGCTCACAACCTCAACCTCAAAAGATCAAAGCTATCATAGATTATCCATTGCGAGAAACTATGCACGAATTACGTTCCTTCTTAGGGAATGATCAATTTTTATCGTAATTATATAAATAATGCCGCAAAAACTCAAGCCCCTCTACATGAACTTTTGAAAGGATCTACAAAAAAAGATCGACGCAAAATACCATGGACCGATGAATCCAGACAAAGTTTTGAAAAATGCAAACAAGATGTTGCTCAAATAGCGTTAATGGCATATCCCAACTCGGATTACCCTCTGGCACTTCTCACAGATGCATCTGATTTGGGCTATTGGATCAGTTATTCAACAAAAAGAACCAAATGGATGGAAGCCAATTGCATTTTTTTCTAAAAACTTAATGATGCTCAGAAAAATTACAGCGTTTATGACCGTAAACTTTTGGGTATATATTTATCCATTAAACATTTTAAGCATTTACTTGAAGGTCGAGATTTGGATATTTATACTGATCATAAGCCGTTAATATTTGCTTTTAAGCACAACAATGACAAAGCCTCCCCCAGACAACTAAGACACCTACAATATATCTCACAATTCTCTACTAACCTATACCATATCAGTGGTCAAACAATGTGGTAGCAGACAGACTGTCTAGAATTGAGAACATCGATTCACCTATTGTTGATTATGACTTGATAGCTGATGCACAAATTAATGATGATGAACTGCAACAATTGAAATTACATTCCAAATCATTACATTTCAAAGAACACCAATTGCCATCAGGAAAGCTCTTGCATTGTGATACCTCTACTTCCAGTATCAGACCATTCATACCAAAAATTTTCGAACGACAATATTTAATACAATTCACAGTTTAGCTCGTTCTGGAATTCGAACTACTGTAAAAGAAATAACTAACAGATTCATTTGACCAAATATGAAAAAAGATGTTAAACAGCGGACTCAAACTTGCATCAACTGTCAGAAAAATAAAATAACTAAACATACAAAATCAGAATATTCACAATTTCAAGCACCAGATGAGAGATTTAGTGTCATTCATATAGATTTAATTGGACCTTATTCACCTTCTAATGGATACACATACTGCTTGACGTGTATTGATCGGTTTACTTCTTGGATGGAAGTGGTACCGTTATCAAATATCACTGCAGAAAGTATAGCAAAAGCTTTTTATGAGCATTGGATTACCCGATTTGGTGTACCTACTTGTGTTATTACTGACAGAGGCACTCAATTTATTTCAGAACTATTTCGAAGTTTAGCTTCGCTATGTGGTGTTAAAGTAAACCATACGTCTTCTTACCATCCTCAGAGTAATGGAAAAGTTGAACGTCTTCACCGTACTCTCTTCTTCTTTTGACGGAGTACCTTGGCCGGTTATGGCCTTATAACTCCTAATCCTGGGCAGTAAAGTTCATTGCAATACAAAAAACACATGGATAAAAACAAAAGGCAGTGAGCGTAATTATGTCCATTGTTAGTAAGAAAAGAAACAAAAAATAAAAATAAAAAGGCGGAGTAATTTAATGAATGGCGCAATTAAAAATAATTAAGTAGTAAGCAACAAGCGCAATTAATTAAGACATTTAAAGAGAAGTTGCAATTTTTCGAAGGGGTTGTTAGCATTTTTAAACTGCGTATAAATGTTATCTAGTCCTCCAAACATGTTAAAAAGATTTACAATTTCTGTTAATACATATAGCGCTTTAGTGGCTGAATCAGCAGTGAGGTTAGTAGGGTTAGAATTATTATTATTTACATTTTGTGACGTTTTCCTTGGGACCGATGGCGTGGCGTTAGAGATTTTGGGGGTTCCTTGAAGTAAACTTGCGAAGGATACTCCCTCTGAGACTGGCCGGCTGGTGAAGGCGGGTCTTGCTGACGCTTGGCCCTGATTGGGCGGTAGGCGTGGCTTAGGAAACATCGGGCAGCCTCTCCAAGCGGTGAGGTGCCCCATCTGGTGGCAGTTGATGCAAGTAGGGTTTTCAATGCTCTTTTTAATATGGCAGTCTTTTAGATAATGCTCACCCCCGCATTTTAGACATCTCTTCTTGTAATTACAGTTCTTAGATGAGTGATGGAACAGGTTACAAGAGAAGCATTGAGATGCTCCTGGCCGTCTATTAAACTTCTCGACTCTGACCGAGTAATGGAGTAGTCGATTAACCTCGAAGATCTTTACGTTCTCCGGGGCTTTTCTATAGGTAATTTGCCACACCGGGATGGGGGCCTTGGTCTTTAGGTTGGTTAGCTGTCTGACTTGGTCTAACTTGAGCCCAAGTTCAGAAAGTCCTTCAGCAATTTCTTCGGAGGAGTAGCTGACTGGTAGTCCTTAGCACCGTTTTGAGCGGGCGCTGATTTTTTGGCGTGATGACATAATATTCGAGCTGCTTCTCCGTTAGATATTTTGCGATGGCTCGATGCACATCCGAGTTTGCAGGGAAAATCTTAAGCTGCTCGACAGCAAGCTTAATTCGAATGTCTTCTTTGTGATGATTGCTGATTTCAGCAATGTGATCTTTGAGTTCATCTTTGTATCGCACCATAATGGGCGGTAGTCTAGGTTCAGCAGCTACAGTCATATCGACGTTATTTGCAGCTTCAGTCTCATCATCAGTCAATTGTTCAAAGTTATTAGTAGTTTCCACAGGGTTAGTTGCATTAGTCTCAACACTAATTTTAGCCGTATGCCGTTTGGGCGGTTTAATAAAGCCATCATTAGGAGCAGTTGCAGCGGGTCTTTTAGTTTTTTTTTTTATTCTTAGGGTTAGGTTTGCCTTTAGAATTTAACTTTACTTGCGCATTACTGTGCCTAGCGCAGTTAGTTAGCGGACATAATCCAAGCTCACTCACCCTTTTTTGTTGCCTCTTCAAGCGCATCTTCAGCTTTTTTAAGTCCATCTATGGTGGGTTTTATGGCATGTGGTTGAATGATTCCTCCGTCAATCAGGATATTTTGGCGCTTGATGATTTGTCGCATCATGTCGACAGCCTTTTCTTTTGTCTTTGAGCTGGATCTTGGCTGCAGTGATGTTCATGCAGTGGTCAGCTTCAGAGTGGTAGAGCGGCACAGTGGACATCGGTGCTTCCGTGATCATGGCTTCAGCAGCAGCGCCGGAACTGGGTACTTGCAAATGGTCCTGAAGAGGACCGTTCCCCGTCAAAGAGCGAGCATTCAGATTGGGTTGAAATTTGTTCTTAAATCCGGCCATTTCTTGAATTAGCTGGGTCAATTTGCAACCATCTTCGTTCTCAGAATCCATATCAGCAGAGAGATCCATCAGAATCACAAGATCCAACGTGTTCTCAAAGAGCGTCGTAGTCCTCTAAATCTCTTCACCGTACCTTGAAAACAGCTATTAGATGTCATAACAACGTTCGTTGGACGGACACATTACCAACGGTTCTTATGGGTTTGCGAGCTGCTCTACATGAGGCCTGTAAGTATACAGTAGCTGAAATGGTTTGTGGCAAAACTATTAAATTACCAGGCGAATTCTTTGCAGAATCCAGATATCTGATGATAATTTTGTAAGCAATCTCCGAAAACAGATGGCCGACTTAAAACAATACCAATCCAAAAACAAATGTAAACAAAAGATCTTTATTCCAAAAGATTTGTACACATGCTCACATGTGTTTCTGCGAATTGACAGAGTTAAAAAACCTTTAGAACCCCATATGAAGGACTCTATTTGGTATTGCAAAAAGATCCCCGAAAAACTTTCTTCTATCAATTAAAAATAAACAAGTTATTATTTCCGTGGATAGATTAATACCTAATGAACATCTGAATCCAACGTCATCACATGATCATACATCTGTGCCGAGTGAGCAAACATTTATACCAAGTCAGCAAGTTGCACAACCAAATACAACAACACGTTGTGGAAGACAAGTAAAACTTCCTGTGCGTTTCAATGACATTATTGACTTTTCTTCAAAATTATAATTCGTTTATGTCCATTTTAAAAATTAACTTGATTTATTGTATGTAAACGTTTATATGTAATTGTATTTGTAATTATTTTGTACAATTTAAATTTGTATCAATGTGTATTTGTTCGCTAATATTTGTATAGATATATTAATACTTCTATCATTTTCAAAGTAACGTAACTTTGTTACTGGTAGGAGAGTGATGTAGCGACACCTATTGATGGAAAATGGAATACAAATTGAACGACTTCTACTTTCACTGTTAAAAAAGGGAATTTTCCCACTAGAATAAAAAAAAACAGAACGTAGTTGGCGTTAGAAATTGAATAAAAGATGTAAATGTGAAAATTGATTATCGACTTTTATTTTGCCGTATGGATTTTAACAACACTACGCAACCTTTACAAAACCGCCACAGGAGAAGCCCCATTTGAAGTACCTAATGAGAAGAATAAAAATCATAAATGTGACATATGTTAATTACTTTGTTGGGAATTTCATGATGAAAAAGGTATACTTATTAAAATGTAAAACTATTTTCTGTTATTAAAATAACATTTTTTTTTTTTTTTGCTTATATATTTTTACAGACTCATTCTTTTAAAAATTGCATTAAAAACTGTTAATTCTTTTTTTCCTTCCTTTTCTATCATGTATGAAAACTGATTCTTTTAATAATTATGAGTTTTAACTTGTATTTTGCAATTTTTATTGATTGTGTTATCAAAATTGAATTTGTATACGAATAATGTCATTGCCTTAACATTTAAATTTTTTGCAAAGAAATGTTTCTTATATAATGAATTGTAGAACAGTTGAGTATCAAAATAAATATTCATTATAATAAAGGATAATATTTGTCCTTGTTCATTTTGTTTACTTTTTTCTGATTATATCACCTCCACATTTATTGTCCCGGGAATAAATATTAGTGTAATGAAAATGATTGCTTAAAATGATGCCAATTTGATTAATTATGTTGAGTGCCCTCTGAAACAATTATATACAATAATAGTGAGTTTTTGCATACCGTACGTTAGTTACCGTAGGATGTCCGTTAGCTTTTTCTCCCTAGCGTGCATGCTCAGTTTCCTATGAGCATGCGCGCTAGGGAGAAAAAGCTAACGGACGTCCTACGGTAACTAACGTACGGTATGCAAAAACTCTCTAATATCTAAATATGTATCTGTTCCCTATTATATATTATTATACAGTTTTTTTAAATTATCTAAATAAGATGTCTATTTAATGTATATCATATTATTATATAGTAAGGTACGATTTACGGTTGAGTTCACAATTTTCTTAACTCTGACACGTGATTGGTACAAGGGAACAAATAAATGTAAATGAGAGAGAAAGGGTACAACGGAAGCTCGACATTTTTAATTAAAAATATATAAGAATTAAAAAAATATAAGAAGCGAAATAGTTTTATAATAAAAGCTAAAACAATATTAAAAGAATCAGTAATTAAAAATGTCTTGTTGTATATGAAATTGCTGTAAGGTACTGAAAAATATTTTTGTTAATATTTTTTAAAACAAATACTCAAAATTGCTCCATTTTTTTTAATAAAACAATATTATCAAATACATTAAAATGCAAACATATTACTATATGTTATTATTGAGACTTGAAAATACTCCGTAAAGCATTATAGAAAATAGGAAGTGCCACTATAAGATAAATTTATTAGCATAGAAAATCAGAACAAATATATTTTATTGAAACTTTTAGTGACCTCCTATAGATGAGAGTTTTTTGAAGGATATAGATAAAATTACTAATAAAAATGTTAAAATACCTTCTTTTCTAAATAATACTTGAGATTTGTAAAATTATTGACTCTATTCTTTATGTTGGATACTATCCTAAGTCTTGGAAAACGGCCAGAATTCTCCCAATTCTTAAACTTGGAACGGATCCTACTTCTCCTATTAATTACAGACCAATACCGTTACTCTTTTCTACTAGTAAAACAATTTAAAATGTCATCCTGAATCTCCTTAAAAGTGAATCAAATCAAAAGAACCTTCTCATCCCACAGCAATTTTAATTTATCGAAAAACTTTCTACAACTCACCAGCTCTCCAATCTCACAGAAATTGTAGATGAAGGATTTTTCTGGAAATTTGAAATTGCTGCAATTTTTCTTGATGTGACCAAGGCTTTTGATAGAGTCTGGGTAAACGGATTGATTTACAAATTAATTTCTTACAATTTCTCTCCTTATTTAGTTCAAGTAATTCCTAACTATCTATCAGGCAGGTACTTTGTTGTCGCAGTAGGGAATACTGATTCCTCAATTCGTGATATTAATGCTGGTGTTCCCCGGGGCTCTATTATAGGTACTTTCCTCTACAATATCTTTATCAATGATATTGCGTAAAGTGCAATATCAAAATTAGTCTGAACGCTGACGACACTGCAATCTTAACGTAAATTCAGAAAACTTGCACCATCCAGAAAAATTTGCAAAATTACATAATTGATTTAGAAAAATGGCTCATTAACTAAAAGATGAAACTAAATGTGGACAATACTGAAGCAATTTTTTCATCATCATTGACGCAACAGCCCCATTGTGGGCCAAGGCCGTCTGCCTGTTGGCAGATTACGATGCTTTTCTTTTACGGGTATGGTTGTCAGCCCTACGATCAAAGCTCAACAGCAATATTATACCGGGACTTACGGCTTAAAGTGAATTCCGAACCACTACAAAAATCCATGGCACCGCCTGGACTCGAACCCGAAAACATGTGGCACCGAGCGTCAGGCAATTCTTTTCACTCGCAATAAATCTTATAAACCTCCTAATATTAAAATTTTTAATAATTATATCACCTGGCCTAAAGAAACTAAGTACTTAAAAATTATTCTTGATAGTAAACTTAACTACAGATTGCATATCTACAATCTTAGAAGTAAATTCAATACTCAATTTAGAATTGTCTATCCTTTAATCAATAGAAACTCTGCTTTACCTCTTAATCTCAAAATACTAATACATCTCTCTTATCTTAGTCCAGTATTAGCTTCAGCATGTCCAGTTTGGGGTTCTGTGGCAAGTATTAATTTTGAAACTATTCAAAGGTTTGAGAACGAAACTCTTAGAATGTTAACAAAATCATTCTGGTTCTTTTGTAACGATGATATTAGACGCTCTCTCTCGATTCCAAGTTTAAGACAATTTGTTCACAAAAATTTCTACTAAATTCTATAATAATATGAGAAACATCAGTAACCCAGTTTTAAATACCCTTCAATTATGATTATGATATTTTTTCCCGCAAAAATAACAAAAGACTTCGCACTGTTCTAAATATTTAAAATTAATCCCAAATGCTCTTTCGTGACTCACGATTTTCTTCCTCTGTTCTATCCATTTCATCTACTCTGACTGATTAATTACCCCCCAACAACTTTAATAAAATGAAAAAACGTGCTTAATATTTTTTTAATTTCTTACAATAGTGAAGATTTAGATAAGAGATTTTGATGTGACTTTGTTCTCCGGTTTCTAACTGAACTTACCTAGTTAGGAAACTTAATATGCTATTCACGACGCCATTCCAGATGGCAAATCTATAAGCTGAAAGAAAAATCTGTAGATTTTAAATAAAATGCACTAGCGTCATTCATCATCAGCAATGGCACAACAGCCCCATGGTGGGCCAAGGCCGTTTGTCTACTGGCACATTTCGAGATAGGAGATATGTCCTTTTAGCGAGGTAGGGTTGTCGGCTCTTCGCCCAACGCTCTACAGTCATATTGAATCGGAACCTACGGCTTAAAGTGGGCTCCGAACCACTGCAAACGTCTATGGTACCGGCGGGACTCGAACCCGAACACTAGCCACTTGGCCATCAGGTACCCACGAGAGTCATTGCTCTGAGAAAATTTAAATTCCGAGTCTAATCATTGAGTTGTTATTTTTAACAAGTAACAGGAAAGATATCGTCATAAGCGTGCTATTATCTTTCCCATATAAGTCCGCTTTTGAATGAGTGCAACATACATTCCTGTTTGAACGCGAAAATTTTTATTTGGTATACGACCTTTATTTAGGAATACGACTGGCGTTCATCAAAATCATTTCCAAATGGATGGATGGTCAAATCTGCAGAGAAGTACCACCTACACAAAACCAAATAAAGCATAATAGCATTGTGAAGAATAATCAGACATGTCAGTTTTTCAAAGCATCTCAAGAGAAAGTCAGAAGTAAAGTTCTTTGGACAGATTTTTAGTACATATCGAATCTAATTACCTTCAACTAGGTCCACATATGGGGAAGGGGGAATTTCAATTAGTAGATTTATTTTCATTTATCATTTTTAAAAAAAAATTTATTTAAAGTGATTAAAATTTTACTAACAACCTCAAAATTAAAAAAAAATTTACTTTTAAAAAATTAGAAATATTAAAGGAATAATAGATTCAAATAAATACGATAAGAAAATGACTTAAACGAATCAAAAATGAGTGGGATTTTAAAACAAAAAACGTTTAATATTCGACAATAAAAACTTTATTTCTAATATGGACGGTTTTCATAATACAGATCTACTTGATATATATTATTTTATAATATAAGAAACACAGATCACTCTACAATAAAACATTCATTTTGAAAAGATTAATTAAACAACATACAAGAACTTTTATATATTCCATATAGTATCCTGAAATAAATTTTAATGAATGATATTAAAATTTACATTTTTGTTTAGGTTACGAAGAATTTTGATTGTCATTTAGAAATACCGAGTAACATTTTGAATGGCATTAAATTAAAAAAAAAAAAAAATATTCTGGGTTATATTTAATAGTCGAAATTTCAGTGAAAAAATCTGCAATATAGATTTTGATTAATGCACTTTAAAATAATAAATCATCATCAGCATTTAAAGTTATTTCAAGTTACAAGCATTGAATTATTTAATATATCATAATAATATAAATTTAACACTTCATCATAAACATTCAAATATCAGAACAACTCCTATATAATGGCTCTAGTCTCGTTACAAATATTTCTATTTAATGTATCTGATGTTATTACAGTGAATCAATAGATCTAAAAACGATAAAATTCAACATACCTACAACTATGTAAAAGTTTTGTTTGATGAGATTTATTATTGTTACATACATTTAGAACATATGATAGATAAGTGAATATTCTTTGAGTGAACATCAAATACCTTGCTAAAGATTACATACTGATACATGATTCATTCGTCTGTGCTTCACTGGAAACATTAATACAAAACAACAATATTGCATTTGCAGTCAGCATATATTCATTACAAACATGAAATCATATAGAGGATATCTCTGAATTAATTTGATTTCAATTTCATGAGCACATATTCTGAGAAACACTACTAAAATGTAACATTGACTGCAATATGCAGTTACACAGCTAAATATATTATATTAGAAATACTTAAACAGAATTTAATTAAAACAGAGTATTTCAAAATACTCTATCAAATTTTATAATATGGTAAAGAAGTTGTAGAAAACAAATTTTTTTTTTTTTGTCAAAGAATGTGTATCAGGAAATGTTGCTTAAGAGTATTGGTTGTATATCAGACAATAATATCCTTTCTTTGGAGTAAGATGTCTCATCCGAATTTTCAATGACATGTATAAAAGAATGCTGATATGTATATGATATACGGAGGGAAAAGTTGAAACAATTGAGTACTTAATAGTTCAGAATATTTTTTTATTACAATCCTTTACTTTATTTTAGCTACATCATCAATGAATATTTAAGCATGCACACTGTAAAGTGAATCTTTTACAATCAGCAGCCATTTTGTTCGTTGCTTTTACGAATATCTAATGTAAAACCATGATTTAAAATAATTTTCTTTTGCATTTAAATCTGTCTTTTATTTAGTTTTTCAAATTTTACTTTAGTTCTTACCCTCATACAACATTTCCAAACATTTATTCTTAAATAAAAATGCATTTTCTTAGGTCACAGTGTAAATCTTTGAATGAAATCCATGAAAAGCCTTAGATTTGTATAAAAAAATAACTAAACAATTTGATTTATAAAACAGAATATATATATATATATATATATAATGATTCAAGATCCTGATCATACATAAGCTACAGAAACGAAACTGAAAATCATTAAACAAATATCAAAAGTTGAAATGCAAAAACTGCATTGGCAGACAGAATTTACACTGCGAGAACTATATCAAATTATATATATATAAAACCTCTTTTTTACATGAATTAGGATATCAAAAAAATAATTTTTTGCTCAATTTTTATAAAATTAATCTCAAATGTGCAGTAGGAAAATATTCATAATTCAAGAAATTATTTGGAATTTTGCAGAATTGTATTCTTGTTTCAATTATGAAAATTCTCAATTCTAATCCTAGCAGTTTGAGCCTGTATATACTGTGATTGAGTAAACAAGATAGCAATAAAATGTTTTGCATATCATGGATAGATACTCATTTACAAATTCTATAGTTATAAATTACGATTCGGATTATAACACTAACTAAACATTTTAAGAGAAACATTTTTTCCCACATCATTTGTAGTTTTTTTTTTTAATTTATTGATTTTGGCAGTGCAAATTGATATATTGCTTGGGAAGAGCATATCTAACGATTCAACACAGCTATTAATAACAACATTGATGCTTAAAATTACTGAAACAACTAGCAGTATTTTAATTAGACTTTACAAGCTATTAATATAACTGTTTCCCAGTAGCGATTGTTTACAGCTTTATCTCAAAACTAAAAGCAAATAATATTTTTTTTATAGAATACTAAGCAAACAATTGCAATAAAATGCCTTTTTTTAAATTATTAAAATCCATTATATGTATGTCCGTTCTACATGGAAATGCAAATAAATATCATATGAGTGTAATGCATTTTATACATTATTTTATATTTTTTTTCTCATTATTTTTCTATAGTTTAGATTTGGAACCAATCTCCTTTTTTTTTTTTTTTTTTTTATGGATTCAGTAGTTCTTTTTTAACGCATAGTTTTTAGGGATGCATCTATTGAGTAAAAAGAGGTTTAGGTGTGTGTATATATCATAATTTCCTGCCTACAAGCCGATGATTATATGTTTGAAACCTAAAATTTTGAGGTATGGATTTTAGGCCCCAACATACAATCTGAGGACCTTCCCCATGAGTTTCATAAAAAATAGATTCTAAAAACTGCCACTTGAAAATGCTTAAATAATAATAATAAATAGTAATAAATCTCTTTCACAGTTCTATAATAATAATAATTCAAAATTCATTTAGATAACCAGAAAATATAACCCAGTGAAAGTTGACTTCAGTAAATACAGTATATTTTACTTAAAAATGTAAATAAATATGAACAATGAAAAAAATAGAATGCAGATAAAATTCTGTAAACATGTCATCCATAATCAAATTCAGAATGTAAAGATGTTTTGTATATAATGCAATAAAGAACAAAGATAGCACTTTAAAATAACTAAGATATTAAATGAATAAGCTAAATAAGAAAATGTTATTAAATTAATAAAAGCACTTTTCAATTTATATAAAAGATTGCATTTGAAATAAACTAACAAAGAAAAATCATTCAATCCAATAACACATTGTTACCAAAATATCTACAAATTTTACTGGATGAAAAATATAAAAAATTACAGGTTTTACTTAATTAAAAGTATTAATTAGAACCTTTATACATTGTTTGCCTAATATATTATTAAAAAATTTTAAGAAAAAATGCGCCAAGACAATTTTTAAATTATAAGAAATACAAAATAAAATTTTAATTAAAATAAAATAAATAATTTTGATCAATGATCTTGGATGTAAAGATGGCAATTTGTCATATTGAAGTCATACTGGAAATTGATTTCATTGGTTTATACAAACAATGATTTTTTTTTTTTACCTTCCTTAGTATTTTTTTTTTAATTACCTTCCACCATATCTGAAAAACTGAGTTTCTCATCTGTAGATATACTGATTCATACATCAAATACTTAAATTCAACAATAAACTAGAATAATTATGTTCAAAAATGAAATAAATTAAGCAGAAAATATATGAAGTAGTTTATGTAATTATAACATTGAACATTCAAGTAATCATGCACTAGGTGACACTATTGTGGCACTAGGTGACACTAATTTAAGTAATGCAGTCCAATAAATTGAAACAAATACATTTTTCAGGACATCATGATGACATTAAAATAACAAAAAGGAAATATTTATAATATGTTTTATTAAAATATTAGTAAAAGGACTAAATATATTTAAAATCTTGTAAGCTCCTCATATAAATATACAACCTTAATTAAAATGAAATTCCCTATAAAATTGTTGAATAGTAAAAGATAAATACTCCATCCAGTAAATATAATTTACTATTCAGATTCTCTTTTAATCTAAAACCGTTTTTTTTTTTTTTTTTTTTTTTGGCACTGTCATTCGTATTTCTCTCTTTATTTCACAACACATCTATATCTATACTTGAGCAATGTATTTGCTTTTTCATGATTTATCAGTGAAAAATAAACAGCAAACAAAGTTAATTTTCCTCTAGGTTGTGTACATCATAAATGTATGACAAAGGTACTGCAAAGATAGAAAATAACAGAATATTAGAATCAAATTTACACAGTTTGAAACAATTAAATTACAAGGAAATTAAAATTATCATAATATTTTAAACCATAAAAAATAATAAACTGATTAAAAATTGTACAATTGAACTTGCATAGTTGCCAATCTCAATTTTGAAAAATGCAGAACATTTATAAAATATTTTTTATGGACATTATTATATAATTAAAAGGGTAAAATACAGAATATTTAAGTTTAAAAAATATTAACAATTACTTGCAAATCCAGACAGTCTTCCCTCGCAAAAAAAAAAATAACTTTATACTTCATTTTAACCAATACATAATAAATTTAGCTATTTTTATTAAATTGCACAAAAATTAAATACAATAAAAAATTTCTTTGGCATTAAAAATTATAGATAAAAGAAATTAAAATATATATTTATATGCACATACGTTCTTGTATAAAGAAGCTTTTTAAAATTATTTCTACGAAAACTTATGGTAGCTCTCTTCACCTTTCACTTGCTTAAATAACCTAAAAGGTTATGGTTTCCTTTGGCTATAATTTATACATTTCAAAACATAATAAAATTAAAATATCTTCATTAAAATAAAAATTACCATTACCATTAATTATTTTTTGTATACTTATGATCCAGTAGTAAGGTGTGCAATTAGCAAGCAGGAAGGCTCAAATTCGAATCCACGAGCAGTATGTTACATAGTCACTGCTTTCAGTAACTAGACGAATCAATAGTGAATATGAAACTGAAACACAGTCAGACTGCCTGGTAGGAAATTTCTGAGTTTTTTCCCCATACTTTTAAAAATTCCTACCCTTTTTTCTCATACTACTAGCATTTTGGGGTTTCTCCCCATATGCCTAAAAAAGTCTTTCGATGCCAAATTTTCTCTTCTTAGTGGATTATTCCTGGGATGTGAGGAATATAAAGTGGTGAAGGCAGAATTTAAAATCAACTGCTACACACACAATTTTTTTTTTTTTTTTTAATAAAAAATCGAATTTTACTGATTACAAGATGGCGAGCCTGATTACAAGCCTTGCAAGATGCAGCATAAAAAAAATTAATAATTCTTTCAAACAGATGTGTTGTGAAAATATCAAATTAATGATCATGGACATGTTTAACTAAAGAGAATTTTAAAAAACCTTATAATTATTTGTTAAATATATTCCAAATTAGTTTTTTGAAGAAAAGAAATATCTGGAAATACAATTTCCATGTAATATCATGATTATCTACTATTTAAATGCTACTGTCTTCTTAAGTATAAGACTGATTAAAAAAAAACTGAAACTGAAATCTTCAAATATTATAGGAAAGAAATTTAGTCTTGTAGCAGTATCAAAATCCCATTGCCTATTCAAACACTTAAAGAAATGCAATTAATTGCAGTAAATTATTCAGTACAATGCATAATATAGTAATAAATAATGATAATAAAAATTAATAATTTTCTTTAAAAAAGAATATTCTGTTGTTACCTTGCAAAATCAGCAACTCTTTGCATTAAATGCGAAAATTCTGTGAAAGCAATGAAACCATCCTCGTCAATATCACCATCTTCCATTGCCTAATTATCAAAAGGAAAAGCAACATTTATCTTGAATCAATAAAAATACATAAAACAAAAATTCAATTATGCATTTTAAAGGCTTCTTAAAAATTAAGAAGATAAAAGTAAATCAGAACTTTACAAAATTACTCAACTAATTTTAAAATGTACTCAATGAGCTTTCTCCATGTAGTTTTAGTACTACAATAAGTAATCTATTATTGTAATTTCATCTAAAAGTTAAAAAAAAAAATAAAAAAAAAAAAACACCCATCAAATTTCAACAAATATAATTTTTATTCAACTTAGCTTCAGTTTTATTTTCAATACAAATATTTTATAAACATTTTATTTAACATAGTACATATAAAAATTCATCACTTATAAATGACAAAAAATTCATCAACTAGACAAATAGACAATGGTATTTATCAATTGAATTAGAGCTAAGTGTTCATAAGATATTTCTGATTAAGTAAAAAATATTAAACTTTTTGTAAAAACACTTATGCAAGAATCGAAGACACCAAAGTATATCCAAGATCAAATGTAAATCAAATCTCAAAGACTTCACAGCTTTGAAGGTATTATACTTACAAACTATATAATCATACCATATTACTTCAGAAAAAAATACCACAATATTTTAAGAAATAACATTATGTTAAAAGCAACAGTCACTACATTATAATATAATAAACAGTAAAAACAATTCTCATAGAATATTCAATGCATTATTAAAATATTTTTAACAAGTGACTTATAATAATGTTATGCACAACAATTTTTTTTGAGTGTGTGAGTGAAAACTGCAAAAATGACACAATTTTTAGACATAATTTTTACTATACAAGAAATTCTTTTCTAAAACTAAATAAAATAAGAAAATTGAAAAGCAAAATTAAAATTAAAACTTAACTCATTTTCAAATTAAAATTTTGTTAAAAAAGTATTTATCTATAAAATTAAAAGAAAAAAAAAAAAAAACTTACACAATCAAGAATCTCTTCCCAGTCTTGTATTTCTAGATTTTCATTTTCCGTGACTTTTAAACGATTCAATATTTCTTTAAGATCACCTCTAGATAACAGGTCATCATCATCAAAGTCTAAAAAAGACATTGTCTAATGATTAATGAATCATTTAAATTAAATTTAGATTCATTACTAGATAAGTTACTAAAACCCCATTTTTACAGTTCAATTATATGGATAACTAAAGAATTCTTAAAGTAGGAAATAAATTCATTTTTCATCATCATCACTCTCAGAATCACTCATTTTCATTTCTCAATAAACCTATTTTTTGCAATGTTAAACTTAAATTATGAATTAAAATGCTCCATAACAGCTTTTACAATACACAACCACAATAAAGATTTTTTTTTTTCTAATGCAGTTGACCATACAGAGACAGTTATTTTTATGCCATAAGCAAGGGCTGCCGCTGTTACTCACTTAGCACTACGCAAGGGGCACATGTAGCTTGAAGATATGCTATGGATGTGAGTAACACTACCCCCACAATGCTCTATGATCATATTAGACTGGGACTTATTGTTTAAAGTGGATTTCAAACTACTACAAACATCCATGGCATCACCAGGACTCGAACCCGAAACCTGTGGTAGCGACAGAACGCTAGCCACTCGGCCATCAAGCAAATAAAGAATTAACAAGCGTAATGTAAAAAAAAAAAAAATTATTAAAAACAGCTGCTCAGAAATATGATGTAACTAATAATTAATAAATAGTTGAATGACTTGTGATAAGTACATATTTAGAAAAGAAAAATTACTTCTATATATTATAAAGCTAAATTTATTAGTATATGTCTGTCATTATATGTCTTATCATTTAAAACTATATAATTCTAACTTCTAAGCTAACTTTTCAAATTAAATTTTAAAGGCTATTCCATTTGTGAAAAAATTTCATAATTTATAAATTTTTGAAATAAACCCCAAAATCTATTCTTTAATTGCTTTGAAATAAATCATGTTTTCCAGTGGTCTAATAACAAAAAAAGTCTAAATTTTTTCATCAAAGTTATTATTCTCTGATATGCGAAGGTAATCTTTTTTAAAATTGAATCTCTTAAAACACTTAGTTTCTAAAGTAGGCAATACCAATACCACATCCCAGGGACAATGGAACGTTTGTTAAAGGGGGCATATTTAATAAAAAATATGGGGCTGTGAAAGCATGAAAAATTTAGAAAAACTATTTCTGAATGTTTTGCCTTTTACATTATAGGTATTTATTTAGGAAATAATGTTCCAAGTTATAACAAATTGGCGTTCAAGTCCATTGACAGGTCTTAAACAACTACTGGTAGGCATATGCCAAATTTAAGATTACTGCTGACAAAAATTAAGTCAACAATTAATTCATAAATAGCAGTGCACATCCTTCTCATTAGGATCATTTTTAATGTTATTCATAATTTTTATTTTGATATCTTAACCTTCTGTATGTAATGCAAATAATACTATGGTTGATTTTAATAATTTGAATCTTCAAAGATATTTACAACATCTTTTATTTATTATGTTTAAGAAGCAAGTAGACAGATACAATAAAAAAAAAAAAATATGATATTTTATGTATTTTTCTGATTTTTCGCTTAATGAAGGTAGATTTTAGGGAGTGGGGGAAGGGGGGGCTAAGTATTTTTTTTTAAGTCGACAGTAGGACTACTTTGGAAGAACAAAATGATGGGAAAAACTATAACTATCTAAATCATCTCTTGTGCTTTAAAGTATTTACTCAATGTATTTTTCCTGGAAGAAAAAAAAAAAAAAGGGTTTTTTTTTCTTGTCAACTACCTGTTATTTTCTTTAACATAGAAGAGAAAAATAAAATATGCAATAATTACCATATATTTTAAAAGCATATTCAGCTTTTAAAGATAAAGGAGCTCTTTCACTGAAAACAGACATCATATCTAGATAGTCTTCAAAAGTCATGCATCTAGACGCTGGTTCAGTAAACACCCAGATCATTCGGTCTTTAAAAGGGTTTACCTGAAAGAAAAATATAATTATATTGGATCAATCTAAAGTTGAAATTCTAATTAATGTTTCTGAGTGGAAAAATTTATTTAATTTTAGTGATAAATATAGAAATATTGTATTATGCATGAAAATAACAGGTATTGGGATAAAAGATATGATTAATTTTATATGAAATTTAAATGAAAAAGTTCAATACAAAATTCATTTACAAGCAATCATTCAAAAATATTATAGGATAACACAGAACAGCTTAGAAATAAATATGAAAGAATAAAAAAATGATTTTTAGAGGGTCAGGTCAAAATTAATACACTCTTAAGAACAAAAAAAGTTTTCGATTTTCAGATGTATGTATAGCACATTTGTCATATATACATAACTCTGTAAACTAAGTAGGTCGAGAACAAGCAGATGTTTTAAAAGTGATTTTAACTGATGGTTGGCTTGACAATTGTAATGTAATGGTATAAATACTAATAATCATTGTTAAATTCAAACCACAGGGCATACAAAAGCTAAGTAAGATTTAATTTATGATATAAACAAAGTCATCTAAGATATATATTTTTTAAAACAAAAATTATATGATTAGCAAAAATCTCTATTTAAAGATCTCTTTGTTTAATGACAGGAGAAGAACTTTCTTAGCATAATATAAAATTATATTTTATTGCAAGGTTCATATATTAATTATATATAGATTAGTCATATATATATAAACATTTTGAAGAAACCAGTTTTCATGTTTCATAATTCTAAGGGAAAATATTTTAAATTCTTACTACAAAATATTTACAACTTTTTATATTTCAGAAGAAATAGCAATGCTAATGAATATAATTAGACCTATGTATTATAAAACTCGGGTATGCATACATTAACCTTCATGATACAGATACCTGGGTATCTTTGCTCATATAAAATGTATCTTAATTTGCAATTCCATGTACCTGGGTTATTTTTTCTCATGATGAATTACTCTGTTTTGGTATTTGATAGCTATCATATAAACTCCTTTGGCAACAATAATACAATAGATGATGTTCTAACAGTTCATAAAAATCCAACTTGCTACGCTCACTGGAATTTGATGCATAAAAGGATTGTGAATGTGATTTTTATCAAAATTCAAGAAGACTGATAAAACTTCCAAGATCTAAGCAAGAAATTCAAGAAAAAAATATTTTTTAAAGTTATTATAAAAAATATGCACTTACTTTAAATAATTGTTAATCTAATGGTCCTTTTTATCTCAAAAACAACCTTCTAGATTTTGAGATTTTTAGTAACATTAAAACCTCTTTTTATACTTCATAGAATCATTATGCTGTGATAGCAAGGATTTACTTGCGTAAACAAAAGAAAGCTGGAGCAAACAAAGTATGTAGAATCCCTGTTTGGCAAATCAATACTTTTATTCAAAAAAAAATCAAGCAGACAACAATGTAACAAATGGAGAATGTTTAATCAAACTATTTTGTTCTAACAGAATAAAACTATATATATATTCTATTTTCTCAATAAGACTTAAAAATAAAACCCATGAATTGACAGGGCTCGTATTAAAACAAGCTTATTAGTTTGGATAAAATTAATGTAACACACATATATACTCCTATTTCAGATTTCTTGAACATCATATACCAAGCACATGTGTTCTTGTATTTAAGAACTTTGTTAAGCAGGCTTCAACTCACATTTTTTAAATACACAGATATTTGTGGCTACTGGTATTTATGTTTAGAGGTGTTGTAATCTATGCTGATTTAAGTATTTGTCACAATTTTATGAAATTTAAGAAGCTGTAAATGCATATAATATGGTACTATGCAGAATTAAAGAACACAATATTATCTTGACTTTATTTAAATATATTAAACATTCTTTTATAATTCAGCTCAGTCTTTATGTTCTTATTTGCTTACATGCATTTCATCATAATGATTCTAACAAATCTTGTTTTCAAATCAACTCAAATGTTAAATTTACCTTTAAATTAATGTAAAATCAACACACCTTACATTATAGCATAAATATTTTCATGAATTAATTAAAGAAAACCATTTCAAAAATTAGATAAACCCTGTATTTCTAGTAGTTCAACTGTTGATAAATAAACAGGTATTTTTAAAAGGTATAGATTTAAAATGTTTTATATTTTAAAACTTAATATTTACTTGGAACTCGGGCAAATCTTCAAGCCTTTGAAGTGATATTGCAGGATTTAAAGAATCAGGATTAATATCAGGATTCATTCTGCAAAATCGTTCATAAGCTCTGAAAAAGTTAAAATAAAAACATATTAGTTTAAAATCTGATTGGAAACTTGAATAATAGGTATAATAATCACTTTAGATTAAAAACCAATCAATAAATAGTTTTATCATTTTTCTTAAAATTATTATTGTAGAGAGAGATTATAAAAAAAAAAATTAATCAAATATTATGAAGAAAACCAGAAGCATTTTCAGTAATTAGCAACTAGAATAGTCCATATGTTACCTTATGACAAAGTAATACATAATATTTTCATATATAAGACTAGCATGACAAAAATATATTATATATATATCCATGAAATTAAATAAAAATATTTCTGCAAAACAATTTTAAAATGTATCAGCAACGAGAGGGAAAAAACAAAAAACAAATTTTTGTTTTCTTTGCTTATGAAGATAATTCTATATAAATATTCTTAAAACTAAATATAAATTTCATGAATATAGAAAACATTATTAATGAGATAAAATAAACTTTTTATTGAGATGAGATTTTTTTTTTTAAAGAATTCATTCTTTTATGAAAAGGTAAAAGATACCAGGGTTAAATAATAATAGATAAATGCATAAAATTAAACATTTTTAAAGTGTAATATCAGTTCTTTACTATTTTAAAAGAAACATCTAACACACTTACTTTATTATTTCTCTCTCTGTCAGATGTGTCAGAATCTGTCAAAAAGGAGAAAAAAATTTAATGACACATTCTTGAATTTCAAAACTATAAATTTTAATTTAAATTGACATTCAGTATTTTTTTTGCTCAAGTGGACTGTTTTTTCAGCAAATTGAAATGTTACTAAATCCTCACATCAACATTTTTCCCACAAGAGACATGGGCTGCCATTTACAATTAATTAGGAAATACAAAAGCAATATAGCAAAAAAACAAAACAAATACATTGAAGGTTATACAAAAACAGATATTAATAAGAATAATAATACCAAACAAAAATCAAATTAGAATATTGTCTTAATAATAAGAACATAAAAAAGTAACAAAGGATAATAAGAATACTAAAAACAACAGTATCAAACAGAAATAAAATAATAATATTATATGATAAAAAGAACAAAAAATGAATATCTTATTATATCAATAATAATGAGATAAGTCATCAATATTAGAAACATTAAAATCAAACAGAAACAAAAATTACAGTAATAGTTGTAATATGTACACAAATCTTAGAAATTAAACTTAAACAGCAGGCAAGACATTAAATATATCCTTCAAATCTGCCAAAAGTATCTCCAATTTAATGTGCCGACAGTGCCACATTGTTGTGTTGACTCATCCTGTGTCCTGCAATGAGGGATGGGCATCCCATGAGTAATCTACTCATGCGTGGTAAAAGGACAGCTTCTGTTTTGATGGAGCATCTATAGGCAGAAGTCTGATTTGCCCCACATTTGCATGTCATATGGGTGAAAACCCAGAAAACTCCCACCAGGCAGTCTGACTAATGATGCAAGATACTAAACATCATAAGCGCCATTGAGTTTCTTGTTTTTAAAACAGTATTTACAGCAATGCTGCCAGAAGATTGAACCTCGACTCTAATGCTCACTAGCGGTGCACGTGCCCAATCAACCACAAGCTAGGCATAATACCAATAAGGCAATTAATTAAGAATTCAAATGCTGATTAGCAATGTCCAGCTTTTGTTTGCTGTACCATTTAGCCCTTTAAAAAGACCATTAGGTATGGCATCCTGCTCCAAGGTTTACAAAATTATACCTATGATTAAATATTCTTGGCTGTCATCTTTAAACTAATCACTTTTTTTAAATCCATAAACTTTTAGAAGTCAAACTAATAGCATCATTTCAGATCCTCTTTTGAAAAGAAAAATATTTTCCTCTTATTTTCCCAGCAATTTTTTTAGAAGAGAATGTCTTTGTATTAAAGCAATCTTACAGCACACTCCTCAACTTATAACGATTGCAAAATAGTATAATCCATATTAATTTAATTACAAAAATGTATGAAAAAACTTTGAAGTCATCTAATCAAATGGCAGAACTAGTTTATATAATGACTTCAATTTTAAATGGCAATCAATATCTTGAGTAGGAAAACCTTGAAAAGATAACTTACAAGCATTTCAACAATACAAAAAAGTTACTGAGGCAAATGGAAAAGTTTCTGAAATTCTTACCTCATATTCTCTTATTTTTTCTTCAGGTAAAATGCTCTGTTTCTGGCCCATGAGAATTCTGTAATTTTTTTGTAACATTTCAGTACATTATTTTTATTAATACACAAACATATACATATAAAATTTTCAGAATAATTTTTCAATGCCATTTTCTAACTAAATTTTTATAAAAATAAGTTTCAAGTCTTTAAAAACTTTCTTTTAAAGTGGATTAAGGATAATGAAAACAGTTAAGGAAAGGAAAGAAAAATTACACAACATAAAAGTGAGAACGACAAGGAAAAGTGAAGAACAAGGAAATTAATTATGAAATCTAAAACTAATATAAAAGAAATATATTAATATACACGAAATAAAATTTACAGAATTCAGAATGTATTTATATAACTTGAAAATATGAAATTTCATTGATTTATATATTAAAAAAGCATATATAAATATAAGTATGCAAAATATTTAAGTTTGATATTGGCTTACAATTTAAGTGAAATTCAATATCCTTATAATGATATGCTATTAAAAAGGGTGAATATTTAATAAAGACAAATCAGGATTACATTTCAACTTTTGATATCCAAACAGAACTTCATCCGACTTAGAGATTTACAGCAATCCAAAACAGAAACCAAAATATTAGATTTCGATGAATAGAAAGCACGGTTACAGTACACATGAAAAATATTTTGATGACACATTTTCTCCAAATTTTTGGTAGCTTTTTCTCATTGAAATAATCAATTTTATAGATGTTTTAATTTCCATTTATTTTTCAGGAGGCACTGAATTCCAACTTATTTTTGTTTCTTTTCTGAATTTATTTCCTTTTTTTCTTAAATGACCCGTTATTAAATATCCTTGACTGGCTATTTATTGGAATCTAAAATACTATAATAAGGAATGAAAAAAAAGTATGTTCTTTTTCTGAACAGGAAGAAATGCTCCTGCAATCTTTTCCAAGACAAATCTTTCCTCTGGACACAAAATACGCAATTTTGAGTTTTGATTTATGAATCGAAAAATTTAGTGTAGTTTTTCACCGTCAGATTAAAAATATTGAAACCATAATTAGCAAAAACGAACTGTTTATTGGTTTATATATGAAGTAACAATCTTAATATTAAAATAAAGAAAAATGAAGGAGAAACATTGGCAGAATACTATTACAGCATTTATTTAACTGTCACTTTCGCTATGTTAACTTCATAAATATTGCGTGCATCGACCTTAACTTCCTCTTTTGAAATACTCTTAACACGTATTTGGTTGTGTATCGAACACAATTTCAATTAATCGGTCAACATGATTATTTTTAAAGATATCATTACAGGTTTGTGTATTAATTTTAAGATTTTTGTTTATAATATACTTATATTTCGAGTTTTTTTTACGCATTTTTATTTGATTTCAGGTGATGAAATGTTCACCGATTCCTCGAAATATAAAGTTGTGGACGGTTGTTTATATGAAGTGCAATGTGTTGTAAGTACTAACAAATCTTGGTTTGCTTGCTTGACTTAATGTGGTATAGTAGTTAAATTATTTGAGATCGATGCAGTCTAATTATGTTAATATTTTGGCGCACGTGTATAACATCAGTATCTTTTGTACGTCTTATTGACGGGAGAGAGTAAAAATTGTCAATTGTTAAATATTGAGTTGCATTCAATTTTGTTATTGATTGCTAGTGCAACTGTAACATAAACATAACTGTTTTGCAAGAAGAAAATAAGCGCAAAGAAGCGAGGACGTATCATAAAGCCTAGTGTATAGTCAGAACTTAAATGAGGTCATCCAATTTGAGTTGCTGATTAATGGGTGTTTGATGAACCAGAATTGCTTTACAAGTAAATAACATGAAAATTTGGCAGAAATGGCAGAAGAAACTTGTAATATAGAACTTAATTTTAACTTTCATGAACTGATTTAGTGATTCCATAACTGAATAAATGGCTGGATAAACAACTTATATAACCAGTGTCTTTAGTTTAGGCAACATTGCTCCTCTGTCTGTTGATCTACCCTGAGCTTCATGATATGGCTTGTCATTTAGTTTATCTTAGTGGTGCTCTCTATATTTAATCTGTTAACATCACTGTCCAATATAAATCACAAAAAATGTATATGTTTGTTATACTAGTGTTAATAAGTAATATAAACTGTGTCTTGTGTTTCTGCTTTTATTCAGTTTGTTTTTAGTCTAGTTTTTAAAGTGAGATGTATTTATTTTCTAGGCATTTTAAAAATACAGCTTGCAAAAAAATGATAAACTGATATTTACTTCTGAAATATTTGAACTTTGTACCACATTTTGTATTTTAGCCCATCAATTTCACCAACTAAAAATGATTTACAATCTCGACACAACTTAAAATTTTAAACGCTATACAGGTTTGAATTTTTATGAACTTAAAAATTGTTGATATTTAGCTGCTATAAACTTGAAAACCAAATATTTTGTAATGTAGATAACTCTTATATTGTACCAAATACAGGTTACATATTTTAGTTACAACTTACTGTAATAAGATTTTAATACTAATAACTGAAACTCTGAATACTTCAGATTTTAGTTCTGAAAAGGTGCTTCAGTTTGGGCAATATATCAACCGTTATTAAAATAACAGCAGCAGCAGCTGTTCTGTTAAAATATTTATCTAAAGGAATTTAAAAAAGGAGCTTAAAATTGCAAAAATAAAAAATTTAATTTTAACTATTTGATTGAAGCAAATTTTTTCAACTTGTAGCATGTTCAACGCAGACAAGGTGATATTCAAATAGATGGTGCTAATCCATCTCAAGAAGGAGGCGAAGATGAAGGAACTGAAGATGTAGTAGAGTCTGGTCTTGATATTGTTCTAAATCAACGTTTAATTGAAACTGGGTTTTCCAAATCAGATTTTAAATCTTACTTGAAGACTTATACCAAATCGTAAGTATGTGATAAATATAGCACTAAGTAGTCATTTTTTTTTTTTTTTGAAGAAAATTAAATACAAGTCTTGGTGGAGGTTTACTTTTAAAAATAGTAATGGTACTTGATCAAGGCAGTACTGTCTGTGTCTGATCTTTAAACTTGCAACATTTTCTTATTTTTATTTAAGTTATTTTTAAGAACTTGGATTTAATTATTTTCTACTGATACAAGAATATTCTTGAATATATCATAAGGAGTTATGCATTTTAAGTATGTATTCTTAAGAGTATGTGATTTCGTTTAAAACATTCTCGAATGTCTATTACAATTAAAATTCATTAGAATGAATGAGATAGTATATATATTTTTCAGTAAAAAGCATTGGCAAATCATCATAGCCATGATCTATTGTTTTGAATTATATATGCAGTGTGGCATTTATAATTCGAAGTTACTAAAACAAGGTATACGGTAATGTTCATTTTGTAAAGAATTTCTGCGATTTTATTAAATCGATAACTGGTATGTCTGCCCTTTTTACCTTTAAAACAGCTAACTTAATATTCATAAATGTTTTGAAGCCATTTTCTTGTATGTTTGTCTGTCATGTTAACTTGGAGATTTAGTAATTGTTGATTACTTCCAACTTGGATTATGTTCATGACTAATCTTAATAGAAAAAAATTTGCATAAAGAGCTTATGACATTAAATATTGTATTTATTTTGCAGATTACAAGATAAGTGGAAAGAAGTAGGAATGAGCGACAGTCAAATAAGTGAAGCTAAGTCTAAATTTACTGAAGCTGTTAAAAGAATTCTACCGAAAATTGGGGACTACCAGTTCTTTATGGGTGAGTTACCTTGATGCTCTTAAAACGGTCACAACGAATAATGATTTCAAGTAATTCTACTTTTATTTCATTGGCTTTATATGGACTTATTAATAGTTGCTAACCTGATTTCAAATGCAGAGAAAGATTGTCACCTATAGTCCATCTATGGATTGGAAAGGGACTAAGATTTGTTATGGTTTCTTGTCATATAAATGTGGCACCAAGTTGCTTTGAAAGAAGATTATAATTTGTATGGAAGTTTTTTAGTTTTCTTTTTTAATATCGTATAATATAAAGTTTTAACTGAAAATTAATCGCTCTTAAATGAAATTTCTTCTCCATTACCTTGAACTTTTTTAATCCTCCTGCTTGTCTGTTTTCCACACCATCTGTGATCAAACTGTACTTTGTATATTTGTAACATTTTCAGGATAGAAGTTAAGTTTATATATATTGGGGGTATTGTTGCTTAGTGCCGTAATATATATACACGCATACTCTGATGTTTAAAAAAAAATTTCGGATTATTTTCTTGTATTAAAAGGTAAAGCTAATGCTTCCTAGTGCTGAATAAATATGCAAGCTATTTATACAAAACAGGGTTAAAAACATGTAATTTCCACTTTTATTTTATTCTTACCTCCATGAATTTTATGGCTTTCCCCAAAACATTTGACAATTATAAATGGCTATTAAAGTATGAATTGTGATATCAGACTAGAAGCAAAGCTGTCGAGGGTACACATTGCTAGATTTAAATATAGCACCCAGCATCATAGAAACTGAGCATCTTTTTAAAGAGTCAATGTCGAGCTAAAAAACTATCAACGAAGGTTGCTGCTTGTCTCTTGCGCTGCATCCAGATTTGAATGTTAGAGTTTGCTCACAAACATGAACATTTGAATGGGACCTCAATATAATTTAGAAGTAATTATCTATATCTAGCAATTGATCGCTTTGTCTGGCTAATGGGAAAAGTGTCCACATTTTTGCCTTGCAAGTTTAGTGTTGGCAGACTAGCCTGTTTTATTTTAGAAAAGTTCCTATTACTGTATATAAGCCAAAAAATTATGTTCTCTAAATTTTTAATCTTTAAATTATTTTTAGAATTAGCATATTTTCAAAATCCTCAGGTTTGTAAAATTATATAAATTTTTAAAAATTTTAATCGGTATTGTTTCTTTAAGATGGTTGTGCTAAATATACACATTTTAGATTTGGCATCTACTGAATATCTTAAATTGTGGTTTGTTTTTCAGGTGAAAGTTCTAATCCAGATGGTTTAATTGCTCTCTTGGATTATAGAGAAAACTCTGATGGTAGTGAAACTCCCATCATGATTTTTTTCAAACATGGCATAGAAGAAGAAAAAAGTAGTAAGTATTCTATAATTTATACATTGATAATCATTGACTGTAATATACTGCCTGAAGTAAAAATAATCCTTAACTCAAGATTTTATTTTGGTTATGTATTGTGTTAGCTGCTTGCTAGCGACTAGTTGTGTCAGGATGCAAGACCAATATCTTTCTTTATATTAATTTATTATATTGCAATATTAACAATACTACATACATATGACACCCTGTGCCTCTTCAATAGCATTAATAGTTAAAAACCATGAACACATCACGTATGGTCCCTGGCCGTCTTAATAGCTCCTAGCGTTCTTACTGACCACACAGTCGCGACCTCTCGCAGCTATATATTAATTAAACCTTGCATTCGGCTTTTCCTGACAATCATTCGCTCCTCGAATGAACTACTAAAGTTATAAAATAAGAATCATTATAATAAACATCATTGGAAATTTAAGGAAATCATGCACATGATTATCAACTACATACTCAGCAAAGACTAAATAAATCAATTAATTCAATAAACATAAAAAAAAATCAGTAAACAACAAAGTCAATTAAATTCAATGTAAACAAATTGGAATTCAAATTACTTATATAGATCAGTAGCAAAGTAATAAATAAATTAAATATTAAAAAAATCGGTTAATAGCAAATAAATAGATTAAATTAAATCAAATCGGTTCAAGTTAGATCAAGTCACTCATTGAGTTACCATTTTCCATAGTAAATTGTCTTTATACAGGTACCTCTTGGTTCATTGTCTGAAAAATCAGTAAGTTAGTCCTCTATCAGAATCAGTTTGATTCGGCTATGCTTTTAACTGGCTTGCATGTGCTGTAGTAGAGTAAGAATGTCCTTTGCTCTTTTCTCTCAACCTGGGGAAAAGTGGAATAACTCTGTAGGTATTGCCTGGTAGCACATCGGTTATTATTAAAGGACCTCGAGATTTTGGTTGTATTTTTGTTGGCTCTCCTGTCGGTATCGGTCTTTTCATAACTACAACTGGTCCTGACTTATAAGTGATGGTTCCACACTTTTTTCTTGTCATAAACATCCTTCATCTTTTTCTGCATATTTTCTATCCGCTTGTGAGTCGAGGTTTGAATCTGCAGGATCAATCCATCCATCTGCACTCTCATCAGCTAGTTTTCTTAAAATTCCATCGTTGAACCTTGCGAGTAACCGTGTAGTATTTGAAAAGGAGTCTTGTTGGTTGTTTTGTTTAAGGCATTGTTTAGATTTCTTTCATTCTCAAATCCCAGTCTTTGTTTCTTTCAAAATTTTCTTTCTTAAAAATGGAAATGATCTTATCCAATTCAGGATCACCTCTTTTAATCATAAAGACTTGTTCATCAACGGACATCGTTCGATAGACTTCTAGATTCCTTTCAAGTAAAACTTTAATATTCAGCAAGAGACCCAAAACATGGAGCATTAGTTAAACCAAAAACTATTCTTTCAATCCTAGTTAGTATCATACACCCTAATTTATCGGATTCCATTGCAAAGCAATCTCTAAACTCGTTGACTAACTAAAATTTCCCTTTTATTCTCAATTGGTGTCCCTTTGTCAAATTTAATTTCGATTAAACGCTTATTTTCCTCTTACATTCACGTAACAACTATCTTCATTAACTAAACATTTGGTATCTAATTCAGTTACTCTTCCTTCTTGATTTTCCTTCAATAATACATTCTCATTCCCCATATTAATAACTGGAATTACGGTTTCACTATCTTTTATTTCCAACAAGGAATCGCAACACCCTTCCCCCCTCTATAATTACTAAGCCGTCATTCACAAAAGTTGTCTGAGCTCTCATAAAATTCACTGAATATCTTTAAGTATCACTTAACTAGATGTTTTCAATTCTTTTACATCCATACTTTTTCACATTCCATGTTAACGGGTTACCCTCTGCTTAATAAGTATGAAATTTATTCCCATTGCGAGCAAACGATATGTTTCCCGATCCAAAAGGGGTCTAACAATTAATAAATCTTGCAGTAAGGTGTCATCGCGAACAATAAGCATTTCGACCCCTTTTACTTTTAACGCCATTCAAAGAAATATCTACTAGCGCTCCCGCTGCGTACATCTTGATATTCCCAAAACTGTACATTACATTTGAAACTGGGTCTGTTTTTAACTCTAACCTCTTCGCTACGGAATTCCTACAAATGACGGAATCTCTCCCTGTATCAATCAGAGCTGCAAACTTCAACAGATACTTGTTTATCCTGACAATTTTAATGCAAGATGATGCTTTACTCATTCCGCTCTCATTAGCCGTCATCAAGCAATGATCTCTTCAATACATTGTTTCTTTCATTCCTTCTATTCCTCGCCTGTTAAAATTCTGCTCTCTATTATTTCTATCAAATTTATATTTTTGTTTTGGACAATCTCTAGCGATATGTGTATTTTCGTTGCAAAACGAAGCATCTATTGTTATCTATCTACATTGAACACCGCCATTGTGTGCAACCACTGTATTTATTATTACTTCCGGTTATAAATCGTTCGTTCCTGACACTAGTATTTGTTTTGTTATATTCCGTCGGCTCATTCCATGGGAATTTTTGTCTAGTCCTAAACTCGTATTCTTTTTCATACATATCTTGATTTAAATTTTTGAATTCGTTTCTTACATTTTCATATTGGTCTAATTTATCAGTCAATTCTGATGATTTAATTATTCACACACTCGTCCACAAAATGTTCTTTTTTACTAAGACAGGGGCTTTTCTTTTTAATTGATCTGTTATCAATTCTCTAAGACTATCAAACTCATTCACATTAGTAACGCGTAACCATTCCTCGAGATAGTTTTGCAATTCGTATGTGAAATCTCTCCATGTATTTTTGGATAATTTGTCGGGCCCAAAGAACTTTTGTCTGAATTTATCCACGCTTAATTTGAATTTTTTAATAATAAATCTTTAATGTACCCATAATCATTCGAAAGTTCTTGCGGTAATTTGGTTAATCTCGTAGGGCAATAAATTAACTAAATGACTAACCCAATTCTCAAGACTTAAATTTAAACGTTTCGCTTGTTGTTCAAACAATGTTAAATAAAACCTTATATCTCCATCCCTCATTTCATATCATTGCATTATTTTAGTTATCCAGCAATCATTAGAAGTTTCGTTTACGTTTCTATTTTCTCTTGACACATTACTATTTTTTATTAATTTTTCTAATTCAAATTGTCTTTCTAATTCTTCTCTTGTAGCAATTATTGTTTATAACAAATTGCACGTAAATTTCTCATCATAATCTTTACTTTTCGTAATTAAATTTTAATTTCTACAACTGCGTTATCGGGTAATTATACATTTAATTGTTCTGCTAAAGAAATCAAATGTATCTTTTTCGCTTTTTGCGAAGTTACGTCATTTTTTACACGCTATTTAGATTTTTAACTATTCGACCGTATTTCAATTCCTAACAGTTCAACACAATTCTCACATCAAATCAATTCTTAATCTTTAACACAATTTCAAACAGAAATTTACTCCTCAACAATTTTACACATAAATAAAAAATAATTTGCATCAACAGAGTTTATAGAAATTCATGCCACGTACCTTAAATCGCTTGAATAGGCCTTGAGTTCTGTTAACTACATCCGGTCATCCAGGATCAATAATCCCGCTTCTGAATTTTATAGTTGCTATCCCACTTCTGAAATCTTGCTAGCAACAAGTTGTGTCAGGATGCAAGACCGATCTTTCTTTATATTAACATGCACTATATTAACAATATTACATACATGACACCCTGTGCCTCTTCAATAGTATTAATAGTTAAAACCATGAACGCATCGCGTATGGTCCCTGATCATCTTAATCGCTCCAAGCATTCTTCGTGTCGTCTCCAAATCTAGCCAAACTGTACTAGACCACACAGTTGTAACGTCTCGCTGCTATATAATGATAATTAAACCTTACAATTCTCTGAAAGTCCATGTTTATGAATTTAGATTTTTCAATAGGCTTAATATAGATATTAGGTGGTACTTGCATTACTCTGTCCCAACGGATCTTTTATGCTTCTTTGCATCCTTTTTCATACCATCGGTTGTTCAATCTATATACCAGCTCCAGGATTTTGTTTGCAGTAGTATAATACCATTTGCCTATGTGTTAAGCATATCTTGGTAGATTAAAGCACAACTTTGCTTGTTATGTAAATGCAAGGCTCCAAAAAACTCAATAATAAAAAAATATTTGTCCATTTTAGTGATAAAGCCAGGTTATGAGTTACTAATCGTACATCACTGCCTGCTGAGGAAAATTTGAATTTTTTTTTATGCATAAATATCTGAATTCCTGAAATTTTTTTTTACAAACAGCAAAATTTCAGTCACGAGTAGTTTCCACGTATTTTGTCAGTTATTTGAATGTTTTATTATCATAGATGAATATAAAGTTGGCATACCTGGTGACTTCATTCTTAAGACAAACTTCTTGTGAAATAGGTGTTTTTAATTTTTTTTAATGAAACTCCATGATGACCATTTTAGAAATATGAAGGTATTTAATGTGTTTTAATTTGCTATTGAAATGTATAAATTGTATTTTTTTTTTTTTTTTTTCTATTCATTAACTAAAAAAAAAAAATTTCTTTTTCTTTCAGTAATGGACAATTGGATGTCTATCATGCTGTCTTAGTTATATTTAAAATTATGTGTACATATACAGATGCCTTTTTAAATATTTTTTTAAGACTGAATTGTATTTATATCGCTCAATTGCTTTAATTTAACTAAAAGTATGTTTAAATATTTATACAAGAGTTTAATATTTATCAATTGCCTTAAACTGTTGGTGATTACCGAGTGTTATAAAATATCTGTTGACCGATTGATTGTTTCTATCCGTTGGAACTAATGAAAATACTTACAAAATATTTTATGTATTGGAATAAATACTTTTCTGCAATGTACTATTTTTCAAATTGGCAGTTTGTCTTTATGACAATATATGTGCCTATGTTATATATATATACCCGCATATATATATTTTTATGATACAAATTAAAAGAACAGCATCTGTGATTTGTGCAATAGTTCCCTATATGTTAAGCAAGGCAATAAAATAGGGAAATCTATATTTTTACTATTCTGTTGTAAATTAAAAGTGCTCATTAAAATGAATTATGGAAATATTGTTTTAAATTTATTAGCAAGGACTTGATTATAATTCATATTGAAAACAAGGTTTTATTCATATTAATATGCAAAATGCTAATTGTTCATAATGTTTCTGGTTAAAAGCTTTGCGAAAAGTGTTGCAATATTATTTATACACTATAATATATATCTTTTTGTATAAGTAAAGTTATTAGCAAAGAATAAATATAAGAAAGTACATTTTTTTTTTTCTCAAGATGTTTATCCTTAAACAAGATAATGCATAAATTTTATAAAACAAGTTTTGTTTTCAGATTATGTATCTATAAGCTAACTTATAGACTAATATTTCATATCTTAATTAAAACGTGTACTGTAAATTTTAATGAAACCAGTTATGATTTCTAATTTATAATGCTGGTCATTGCTTTCTAATACGACTCGTTTCATAATGGGATGAATTTGAGCTGGTAGCATCAGCTTTTCGAAAATCTTGCAATACAGAGAAAATAGAAAGTGCCAAAATTCACCCTGGGTAGTTGTACACTTGAAAGGAGGGAGAAAAAAAAACCCTCTTTTTCATCAGTTGCTGAGAATTGTAAGCAATAAATGTGTGGCATGTGATATTTTATATACAATTTGCTATAGATAGTAATCAACTTGTGGAAAATCTGCACCAAAATGCATGCCTTGGTACATTCTGTTACAGAAACAAAATTTCTCATTTTTGTGGCAAAAATGAGATTTCCTTTATTTTTTATTTAGTAACTCTTTTTATTATTTGTTTTATTTAGTAACTGAGCTATCTTTGAAGATCGTTTTATTAGAGGGGGTAAGAATTAACCAATGTTTATAAGAGTTCTGTTTTTGCTGGTGATAGAATTTATTAGTTATGTCAACAATTGTTACAAAGCGAATATTCTCTTTCAATGGTTAAAGGCGATACATGTGGTGTCGTCTATCCTACTTTTTTAAAAACAAATAGGATAAATAATTTGCTTGTGAACATATACTACTAAATGTATCTACAATAACTGCTTCAAATGAATGTGTTAAATTTAAATTATTAATATTTTACATTTGTAAATTATTCACCATCAAGCATAGTTTTTAAAATTTTAAAACTTTTCTCTACAATTAATAAAAAAAAAAAAGGACGAAACATTATCTTGTTGAATAATATCTAAATTTTAAAAATTAGCTGTAATCTGTCATTTGAAGGATTACAGTAATTCTTTATTTCCCATTTATTACCTGAACTGAATTTCTTGGGCACATTTTTTTTTTTCCTAAGGAAAAACAAATTATGTTATATCTAGAAATATTAAAATTGCCAAAATAAGATTCATGACATTTATTTATATGTAATTATTGTTCATTCTCCTTATGCATGATATATTGATGAATTTATTAATATATTTTTTTTCTATCCTTCTTGCAACTTCGAATATTTTGGAATTCTTAGCAATGAATATTTTTTTTTTTGTATATATATATATATATATATATTTTGATACATATAATTTTAATTTCAATATTAAAAAACACCATTGTGCACATTTATACAAATAGAAATAATTTATTGTAAACATATGAGCATTTTTTTTCTTTTTCAATCAAAACTCTTATATCATTTGATACTTTTAAATGAATCTTATTTCTTACTACCATTCATATAAAATAATTCGTATTTTTAATTAAATAGCATGCCAAAATAAAATTCGGAGAAAAGTTTAATAAATTTTATTAAATTTAATCGTATTTTTTAAGAAATCTATTAAAAATTAGTACAGTATTTCCATAAAAATTGTTACCCATTAAAAAAATACCAAAAATTTTAATAAATACATTCATTACAATAATGTGTCCAATTCAATAATGGAGGTGTTTATTAATATACATTAAATAAAAATAACCTAACATTCGATTCTAATTTTCTTCTTATAAACACATCAATAAATTAGTTTCTTATTGAATTTTTGAAAATCGTATAAAATGATCGAGTTTAATTCAGTTGCGGGACAAATCATGCAATTTTATTTTGTATCAATCATGACTGCCAAGTAATATAAAATTGGTATATGCTTTGAAATCTAAGGAAGAACTGTTAATGTGAAAATATATTGCTACAAAACGACAGAAAGTTGCTACGAAAATAATTTTTGATTTTTCCACCCCTGAACTTGGGTTAGAAAGTTGCTAAGGCACTTCGAGGTTATTCATAATTAGAATAAAAGTGTAACAGATTCTGCTCTGTCTTGGGTATACTGTCAATGGGAGTCTTACATTTTGCACAGGGAAGGTATCTTGTGTGTTTGCTCACTCCTTAAGCCCAACGGAAGCTTAAGCCATAGTATGTCTTCCCTTATTGGATTTCTAACCAGTTGTTGAAAATCTTATGTGTTATCCTCCAGGTCCTGTGGGGAAAATATAATTTCTATTTTATATTAAGTTCAAGAAGTGCCTGTAAAACAATTGTAAATAAGAGAACATTTCATCATATTCATTAAGCACTAATTTCTACTAGATAGCCCTGCATTTATTTATAAATAAGTGGGAAGAATTTAGTAATTAATTATATCCAAGTTGTTTTAATGCCTTACAATTTATATTAAAGAATTGTATAAATTAAGTGAAAATCAAGGGAATGAAATTGTCGACATAGTTAATTAATCATTTACATTAAAATAAGAAACATCAATGAATTTAAATATAAAAATATCAGTCTTCATAATCATTAAATCACAGCTTTGCATTTTGAGCAAAAGTACTTGGAGTGTTCAGGCATATAAATCTGGCAAATTTTACAGTTGAATCTTGCAATTCTAGTGTACTTGTCATTTTGACAAGGATTGCAGGATGTTCCTTTTAATTCAGCTTTTTTTTTTAACTTCAAACTGATCTAAAAATTAAAGTGTTCATTGCTCTATTATGTTTTTACAATGACATTTGCAAGCTGTCTCGGGTAGATTCTACAGAGTATTTTTTTTCCTTGTTTAAATGAATTGTGTAGCTGTTGATTGTAACTACATTCAACAAGGGAAAAGAAACCAACATCTTATGTTTCTGGCGACATCATAGGTAGCACAATGTTTGTCCACTGTATTCACACCTCCCTTATTAAGGTTGTAGTATATAGTAATCTAGGGACTTTCTTATCTTTTCTAAAAATGAATAGACTAGTATAAGGTTCATGTTTTTTCATTGAACAGTGGGCTGTATTCCTACATAGAAAGCAATTAAAATATAAAAATTGCATTAAATCGGATTGTTTTAAGATTAATACAATAAATATTTCTTGTAATTAAAAAAAAAACATCAGATATATGCAATCATTAAGGTAAGTTTTTATTATTTGTTAATAGGCCTCTGCAGATCCATCTTTTGTGTTTAACACCTCAAAATTCAAATTATGACAAAGTAATTCTGAGTGAGTGGAATAGCAAAGAGTGAATATTTGTAGCACCATCTAGTCTAAAAGTATAATTAATATCAACTATAGCGTATCTTGCATATGTGAGACCGCTGGAAGGTTAATAAAAATAAAATTTGGAGTTAAAACCACTGCACATTTTTTTGGTACACTAGAACAGTATTTTATACAATAGCAGATATTGCCCGAATTTGGCAGGCTTTTAAAATATGCTTACAATGAATTTAAAAGGTAGATATTCAATTAAGTGTGGGAAAGACCTCTTTTAAAATCCATTGTTTTCTTCATGCAAAAATAATTATATAAAGAAAATAACATGGAATACAAAAGAAAACAGAAGTCGGGCATTAAAATTCTAGGAAAATTGAGGATATTAAATGTAAATTATAAATCATGAATATAGAAAGAACTATGATGTCATCAGTTTTTTACCCTAATTTGCAATCAAAATTTAATTTATTATATTTATGCAAGAAAATTCTTAAGTTCTTTTTAATCATCCACATACCATCTTTTTGTCAATATTATAATAGTGAACTGTCTAATCCGACATCTATTATGTCCAGATTATAGAGGGCCAATATTAAAAACATACACTTTAATGAAAACTAAAGCAAAAATATATGTATGTACATTTTGCAACATGGTAAAAATCAGTCTCAAGGAGTAGCATGTTGAAGAGGTTTGCTTACTGAGGTTAAAATAAAAACTAGGTGCAAAATGGAGAAAGAGTCACAAATCGAATGTTACGATAAATACTTCGATTAGAGAGTATATTGTACATTAAAAAGAAATTTATTCCAATCCAGTTTTTTCATTCACTAAGATATATTAGTGCAGGATGTCTATTGCACCTTGTCCCTTTTCGTAAAAGCACAACACCCTCTCATCAATTCTAAGTTTCTCTATGTATATTAAAGTCTAAAAATAAAATAAGAAGTATTTATATTTATTGTAAGCACCAAGAAATTCTTAGGGTTGTTTATTTTTGGATTAATGGCAGGAAATTTAAATTTTGGGATTATGTATGAATATAAACAAGAGGTGGGAAAATTGGAACATAGTGTATTTAATATTTCATTGTTTTTGAACCAATATAAGGTCTCAACAAAAAGTTAGTTTTTAATTAAGGGAAACAGTGACTTTTTATTATGCACTAAAAAAAAATTGAATGTTGTATAATCTTTAACTTATACGAGGAAAAAAAAAACACACAAGTCTCGTGCTTTATGATAGATAAAATTATTACGTTTTACTATCTAACCAATTGTAAAAGATGCATAAAATCATAGCGTTTCAATAAAAAAATAATCAGCTGGACAGATATACAGGTTAAGCATAAAACTTCACTGTTATGCATTTAGTTCTTACATTAAATTCTATATAAAAAATATATAGAATTCTTAAACGATTTTCTTTTCTTGAAAAAAATACAAATGATACAAAAATATGTTTCTATATTTACATTTATGGCATGAAAATTAGTTGCAGTGAAACACTTTGGGATATCCAAAAATTACAGCTTAATGAATGCCAGAATATCTCTAGTCAAACACAAAGCTCAATCATTAGGATATTATCCCTTTATATTAATCTTATACAAAATCATCATATCTAAATATTAAATAGTTACTCTTAAAAGCTTCTATTGTTAAACAAAAAATAATTAATATTCTTATTCTTAATCAAGATATATGCAATGATATACATAATGAAACCTAGATGCATATTAATAAATTTTTAGATAATGAAATATTTTTTATTCTAAGGCAAATATGCAATTATATTGTAAACTGATACCAAATATATTAACACACTTTCAAACTAGCCAAAAAGCATTTTTCATTATATTATGTGGTTAAAGTTGACAATTTTCTTTTATTTGGGATCTTAATTTTTATCATTTCTTACTTTAACATAATTATTAATAAAAATATTAGCTGAAACAGATAAACAATGCTTTGTTAAAATTTCTGCTTTAGTTGTACAAAAACATTTTTATATCTATAATTCCAGAAACACACCCAACTTTTCAAAAACTAATTGTTCTAATAAAGGTTTTTGATTTTCACACTCTAAAAATATACTTTCATATTTATGACTAATAAGTTTTAAAAATATTAAGTATGTTTGAACAATGATGTCAACAACAAATTGTGTAGGCCATTTTAAATTACCTCTGTTAATAATCCTTAAATATTCTTTTATTTCACAATTATCTGTTTCATATTCTACATTCTTATCTAAAACTAATAACTCGCAACATAATTTACACTTAATTTTCTTGTAAACTTGCCTACCTACAAATCCTCCTATGTAAATTAAAAACTGCTTTCTCACTTATATTTATTTTCGGCATCGTCATGTGAATTAAATATTTCGTACAAAACATCTGGAATGTTGGATTGTCCACTGAATTCATCGGATTTAAAAGATTGTAATGATTTTAATTTGAATTCCCCTTTTCTTTCAGAATACAGTTCTATGCAACTAATTATTTTTAATTTGCCTTCGGATTCAAAAACTTGCTGACAAGAAACATTGTAATCCCCGACATCTGTCGATATTGTCCAAATCGAGCCTCTAATGAATCTGTTTGAAATTTTCCTAACAAAATATACTTTACATTACATGTTTCAAATATATAATTTATTAAAGATTCCATAGTAAAGTGCAGAGAAAAACGTGTTTCCTTAGTAAGTTTACCACCTCCACCAGGAAGTCCCAATACTTTTCGTTCAGACACTTTTAAAGAACTTAAATTGTCCCAAGATCAAAGACAAGCTTTAAATCGTTTTAAAAACATCACATTGTTTTCATATTGGTTTGCAGAAAGCATCATTCAATTTGAAACCTTTTGAGGATATTTGACATTAACTATTTTCCACCATTTTAAAATAAAATCAATAAATACTGCTGTATTACAACTTTTTCACTTTGATTACTCTTTAAAGCAGTTATGTTTGTTTCATTACATAGATTTAAAAGCGAATAAAACATTTTGTTTCTCAAATGAAGTTGGATAAAGAACTTTTTGAGTATTTAAATATAATTCCTCAGCAGTTTGATTGTTTACTGGCATTAATGCAATTATTTCTTTGTAATCATATAAGCTTGAATAGTACTAGCTTCATAGACAGAATTTTCAGCAGTACCTGTAATCTGACCAGCATTATATGAAATATTAGAATTTATGAATATTTCATCAAGTAAAAGGCAAACATTTTTTTTCATTTTCATTAAGTAATTCAATCTTTTTCTTTAAATATGATATATGACTATTATTATCAAGATTGTTTTTATTATTAAATGGGTTAGATAATTTTTTAAGATAAACAGAATGAGGCAAAAATAAAATTTTTGAATTACGGATAAAATTATAAGCTGAAGCATAACTGAAAAAAAAAAATTTACCAGCAAACAGAAGATAATTTGTGGAATATGCAATTTTAGTCAAAATCAAATTATTAATTTGTTCAATTATAACATCAATAATAAAACAATACTCACCTTCTTTCTCCTTCCGTTTTCTAACAACCTGAAGAAAATTTAATGTGTAGTTGAATTTGTCTTCAATACAGACATTCTTTTCCTCATAATTCTCAAATGTACTTAATAAGCAATCAAATTTGGTCCATCTGTCACACTTGTTTCCTTGTAGAATATGAAGACTTTTATTACTCAATGCTATTTCGCCATGCCAAGCAGACACACTTAAATTTCTGTCTACTGCAAATGACACTTTAATCCGTGGAGCTTGACCATTACATATATTTAGTTTATAAAATAACACATCATCTTCTTGCACTATAAAGAGCCACTCTTTAGTTAGCTTTGTTGGAAATTCTTTCGGGAAATCATCGAAAGTTTTAATGATGTCTTTTAAACACCAGTCAGTAAATTTTTTTCCGTCCCAATTTAATATTTCATTTCTTCGTTCAGATGGGAGTTTTTCTTTTGATACAGGGTCACTAGATAAATATGCAGGCTGATTTGGAAATATTGATGGGTATGCATAAAGAGTTAAATTTGGATAAATTCTTTTCACAGTTAGAACAGATCCATCATCTCGAACAGCATGGTGTTCTGTGATAACAAATTTCTCCCTAAAGTGCTTAATGCGAACAACAGCATTTTTACTCGGAGAATAATCCTTTTGATTAATTTTCTTAAGCCATAAGTTTCTTCTGTCTTCCTCTTTGGGGAATTGAAAACAAGAAATGTAAACTGTTGGATCATAATTAGATCTGCAGCATGGAACACAACACTTTTTAACCATCTAAAAAAAACTATGATTTAGTTTACTTTGTAAATTTTGATAATACATGTGTAAATATTCAACATTTTTATGCTTAAAACAAAGATTGATAAAAAAAATATGTGCAAATACAACTTACCTTAATATTCAAAAATTCAATACCACTCTTGTCACTTTTTTAAAGTCAAATAAAAAATACAGAAATTTGCTAAATAATTTAAATGTCAACTAGTACACACATACAAATTGCAAGACAAATTAAAAATAGGGGAGATTTCCATACAAGGTGCCACATTAAAACTGACTCCAAGCCCCGCGCCAAAAAGGAGGAACTATCTGGGAATCGGAGCACGTGAACGGAGTGCCTTGGTCGCGCAGCGACCAAACCTCCAAATTGTGAAATGAAATATAGTGGCAGTCGGTCAAAGCCCATTACCAATAAAGTCCTTAAGATTGAGATCAACAAGTTAAATTAATTAAAAAACACAGCAGAGTTAAAAGGAGAACAAAAAAAAGAAAGTAAAAACACTAGAAAAATTAAGGAAAACATAAAAAGAAAAAGTACCCTAATAAAAACAGAGCACCAAAGCAGAAGCATGAATGACCTTCGCGGAGCAAACGTTGGCAGACAGTGAACCAGACATCAGCGCAAAGTCCATGTGACCTTGGTACGGAGAAAGCGCGAGCGAGTAGTTCAAACAAATTTGGCGGAGAAGAAATGAACTCAGAATGCGGAGAGAATTGCAAATTAGCTATTTATTGATGTTAACAGTGAACCTCGGTCTTTTGCGGCTAGAAGGAAGCGATAAATCGTAATCATATATATTCATAGTATTTATTACTGCATTTTGAGATGAGTTAACCGTATCATAAAAGTTGGTGGCTATTTTTTCAACGTATTCACGGAAAGAAGGCATAGAGAGGGAGTGTTTAATATCTTTATTACGGAAGTACCACGGAGCATTAACGATCATTCGAATTATTTTATTTTCAAGTCTTTCAATCACAAGGAAATTACTGTTCGCCGTACAACCCCAGTATCGCCTTTCATAGAGGTCACCAATTGACTAAATTTGGCGAAAAAATCCCTGGGCACCTCCAAAGGGAATTCCCCTGACAATGTATAAAAATACTCAAAAGTAAATTTAAAAATAAGCAACTAATTTCTAAAATGCAACATATGTAAACATTATTAGGCAAAATATAACTAGGCTTAACTCTTTCACTAATCTTATTCTAATTATTTAATAACACTACAATTACAAATTAAAATACTTAACTAATACTAAAGCAATATTATTGAGCAATTAAAAATACAAGTATACAACACAAAATATTTATAATAATTAAACTAAAACAACGTTATTTCGCAGAGACACACCATGCTACAAAAGACGCGCCAAGAAAATTCTAGACTGTCACCTCCTGTGGGCATTTTTACGATGTGTTTGCGGCCCGAAGAAGAGCGTGTCTCGCCGGCCCCGGTTATATCCACTTTGCTATAGATCAGGGGGTCACCAAACTTTCCAGCCTTATGGCCATACTGCTTACTCCAGTAGGTACCAAGAGCCAAAACAGTTTTAATTTTTCTGCCATTATCTATAATTTCTAGACTAGTTAATTTAGCTTTTCCGTTCCTAAGGGATTTTCAGGATAAAAATCATATGTTTGATTCAGGATATATATGCATTCCAAACATCGATATACATACATATGCGATACTCTTTACCCCAACATAACTACCAAGGGTAACCGCGGGATGTTCACTCGTTTATAATGTTAGTGGGATTCATTTAAATTATTTGTTAGTTATGCTTAAGTTAAATTTTTGCGTATTATGCTTGTCATTAAGCTTTACCTAGCATGTCAAGAAAACAGAGTTATTATCATTCTGTGTTTTTTTATCCAACTTATTACAGCAACAATAAGCTATTCGCTGTCGCGGCTGGATTGATGTCATTGGCGGGCCGGATTTGGCCCGCGTGTCGTAGTTTGGAGACCCCTGCTATAAATGAACCCATGTTTTATTGTCAATGAACTCCCATATTTGTCATTAAGTTATTTTTTTCAAAATTTGTTACTTAAAATTACACATATATCTTATTTGAAATTTTCACATTACCTACCACTTTTCCTGTGATTTTTTTTTTATTATAAGTTTTAAGGGTTAACGCTGGCACTTGCGCAATATTTTGTCTTCGATATATTTTGAAAGAAGTGCTTTCATTCTGTAAGAGTGATAGCGCTCGGTGATTGAACAAAAAGATAATAAACAATTAAATAAATGTGTATATAACGAGTTTTCGTGCATGTTCTACCTTACGTTCAAAAATAGTCAGGCCAATAAATTTTTTTTTTATTTTTTTTTTTTTTAAAGTAAGTGAAATTCGTAAAAACGAAAAAAAAAAAGTTGATTAAATTAGAAATAAATAGATATAAAAAGAAGTAAAATTAATTTTTTTTAAGTACAATACACATCATATATATACTATTGGACTCGGAAATGCTTCGTTATTGTTAGATTCGAGTATAGGAATATATGAATTAAATTATTACAAATTTAGTTCCATATCAATTCATTTATTCAATTTTATCATTTCATAATTCTAACCTACTTTTGTTCATTTTTGTTCATTTTTTTTTTTTTTTTTTTTTTTTCATTTTCTTCCTACTTCTCAAATCGGGGTAAGTACACGGAGTGCCTTGGTCGCTCAGCGACCAAAACTCCAACCTGGTAAATGGGATTACGTAACGTGAGGTCTTGCCCTTTGCCAGTTATTAAAAATATAGAAAATTTAATAAGAAAAAAATAAAATCAATTAAGTTATAAAAGCAACAAATATAAAATTCAGTAAAGAAGCAAAAAGGAATTTAATAAAAAACAAGAGAAATCAAAATTAAAAACAAGAGGAGAAATTAATATTCTTAGCAAAAACGAGCACCAGTAACTAAATAAAAGCACAAAAATAAAAATCGCGCCAGAGAAAAATCCAGTAAGACCAAAACCATCGTTTCACTCCGCCAGAGCAAAGGCAAAAATAACCTTTGACATTGAAAAGCGGTGCCGAGGGGGAAGCAACCAACGGTTGTCTGGGAAGAAACTAAAAGTAAGTGAATTATTTATTTATATTGCGGCTGCTGGGAAGAGAAATATCAAAATCAAAATTTTGAAGTTCTTTTAGGACCTGGTTATTGGAATGTGAAACAGAATCATAGAAATTAAAAGCAATTTTTTGTACGTAGTCTTTAAAACTGGGAATAGAGAGGAATATCTAATCTCTTTATTTCTAAAGAATTTCCTACTTCTTCAACTTGTTAAATTACTTAGTTGCACACGGAAATGCTTGTGTTTATGTTGTGCTTTTGTAAATGCTTTGTATTTTCTTGTATTTGAGCCACTGACGTTTTATATTCAGTTTCTCGGGAATAAATGCTCTTTTTATTTTAACGAAAACAAAAATAAATATTATTAAAATACTGAGACGCAATGATAATCATCAATTTTCAAAACATTATTTGCCCCTTTTCCCAATTTTTTTTTTTTTTTTTTTTTTTTTTTGCCATATTTCAAATTTTGCAATTCAATTAATTGATATACTACGACTTGTATGCTATTGAATGAGTATTTTACAATCAAGATGAATATTGTGTGAATCATTATATTTGCCAAAATATAAGTAACAAATATTTAAAAACTAAATGTAATATTTAAAAAAAATATATAAAAAAATAATTGAAATATTTAAAAACTAATTGCATGAATCATTTACAATATTATTTCAGTATAAATTCTTTTTTAATTGAATAAATAGAAATTTTGAACGATTCGCTTTGAAGATCATTGCATAACAATAAAATAGCCCAAATTAAATTATCGCCATAAATATTCAGAAATTTAATATTAAAAAATCTATTATTTCATGAAATAAACTTACAAAATTTTGTGAATTTATATTAAATTCATTTAATTGGGTCGAAATTCAAGAGTAAAATGCAATCACAATAGCTGTGAATAAAACTAATCTTCCATTAACACTGCAGAAACAACAGCGCTACCTATCGGATTTCATTCAAACCCCCCATAATAATCCTGGCATTTATGTAACAATACGCTGAAACGGTTATTAAAATTAATGTTTAATATTTGAATATGAAAAATATATTATTTCCTGTAATATATATGCAAAATTGTGTGTAATATATTTATTTCATCTAATTCATCAATATGTGTCTTCAAAATATTGTTTCAAAACCAGTTGAATTGTAAAAAAATCCAATTTTTAATAAACAATATAAAAGCAACAGTGCCATGTATCCAGAATGAATTGTAGGTATTTGCCTCTGCAGCTTTCACATAACAGGTGGAATGCGTGTGAGTAGTTTTTTTTTTTTTTTTTTTTTTTTTTTTAATTATCTTCATTATTTATGCTTTTATCGCCCCCTTATTTTTATTAAACAAGCGCTCTGACGCTTGGTGTCACAGGTTTCGGGTTCGAGTCCTGGCGGTGCATGGATGTTTGTAGTAGTTTCGGAATCCACTTTAAACCGTAGGTTACGGTCTAATATGATTGTAGAGCGTTGGGCTGACAACCCCACCCCGTAAAAAGAAAAACATCTCTTGTCTACCCATGGCCGTCTGCCTACTGACAGATTTAATGTCAGTAGGCAGACGGCCATGGGGCTGTTGCGCTACTGATGCTGATTATTTTTATTAAAAGTCTCCCCTTCCCCCCAAAAAAAAAAAAGCACCTGAGGCTACTATCAGTTCCTTGAATGTTGCACTGCCCCATCAGGGGTGGTATAACCTATTTTGGTAAGACTTCAAAAATCGCTTGTTTTCACTTATGTAATAAATAAATTATGAAGCCCGACTCATGGCTCAGTGGCAATGCGCGCCGCTGGTGAGCATTAGGGTGTAGGTTCAATCCGTTGGTGGATTGGTTGTAGACATAGTTTCAAAAAACGAGGAACCTCTAGGGCTTTTGTGATGTTCAGCTTCTTCTCTCGTTAGTCGGAATACCTGGTGGGAGTTTTCAGGGTTTTCTCCCATATAATACGCAAATGGGTGATTGTTCCTCCTCAAAGTCCACCCGGAAGACACTGCCCCCTTCTTCAACTACACGGAACCAAGACAAACTTCTTATGATCAGCAAGGTGCTTTCCGGCACTGAAAAGGCGTTGTGGATTTTATCCTTCAACCGCCGATTCTACCGCTGTGGCTGGTGTCTAGTCACATTCGATCACTTCAAGCGAATCTGAGCTGCTAATTTTTGGCTTTTTAAATTTTAAATTTTAACTTTTATTTGCTACGATGTGCAACCTAAAATCAAAGCATGGCTATCTGACTCTGTTAGCTGAATTTTTAATTTTAATTTTAATTTTTAATAGTTCACTTTATTAATTACTTTTTAATAGTAAATGGTTTGCTTAATTTTTAATCCACTTAATATTCTTAACAGTTGATTTTTACTTAATTGCTAATTACTGTTGTTCTTTGTTTACATTTTACTGTAAACCCTAACTTTGGTTTAAACATTTTTATTAACTGTAAATTCTAAGTTTTCAATTTTAAGTTCTAGCTGCTCGTTCGAAAAATTTTTAATTATTTTATTCTATTATTTTAAATGTATAAAAATTGTTGTTTAAATGTGTATTTCCTAACCTCGGTTAGAAGTTTTTGTGTATTGCTGATGGCGCCACCTGTTGGTGAGCCAATCAGTTTATGTAAACAAGTTGCGATCGCAACTTGTCTGTCACCCTACTTTTTTATATTTTGTGTAATCCTTTTATTTTTCGTTTTATCTTAAATTCTTTATTTTATTTTATTTCTTTTTAACTTTGTTAAACTCTTATCTTTTATTTTTGGGCATCGTCAACGGACCCTTAATTGTACCGATAGCAGCTTTTTTTCGATCCCCTGCTTTAATTGTTAGCAAGCATGGGAGATGTTTTTCCTAACTTTTACCCATTGTTTTTCTATTTTATTATTACTCATAAATATTAAGAAACCCCAATTTGTCAAATGTTTTAATTAAATTAAGATGTGGAGGTAAGATTTTAACCGGTACGCCCGTTGCCCGTTGCCCGACAAACTTTGTCTACAGGTGCTCCATCACAACAGAAGCTGCCCCCTCCCCCTCCCTTTCTCACCTTCCAAGAGACCACACGGGTTCTCGGACTTGGTCTAGATGTTGCTGTCGACCAAGTGGGATAAGAAACAACAAAATAACTATGAATATTTTAGTAACACGATTAAGAATTATTTATTTTAGAAATATTCGTAAAGTTAACATAGTATTTTTTTGTGTTTATTTTAATTATATTTTTTATTCGTTTCAAAAGTTAAAATTAAGCTTACAAGTATTTTATTTCATTCTAAATTTTTTATTTATATTTACACATTTATTTTCTTCATTTTTCTGTCATCGATCATTTGAGAAATGGATACACGAAAACTATTTTTAAAACGAAATACAAATAAAAAAATTCATTTTATTGTAACATTTATTTTAGGTCTTAAATATTTAGACATAACATAAATGGTTTTTTTTTTTTACCCGTAATACATATGAAGTATATTTATATGAAAAATCAAACGACTCTGTTGAGAGCTTCATACGCCATATTTGTCTCGTACAAAGAAATACTGAAACTGGTCCACAATTTCATGTTGCCCATTTCAAAAAATCTTTTCCAAAAAGCCTGATTCTTCTTCTCCAAAATGAACATGCTGAAACATACTTTAATTGACAGCTATAAAGAAATAACAATAAGCAAAAATAATAAGAAAAGAATGCAAAGAAATCAAGAAGAAATTTTCACAAAAAATATTCTCGACAAAATAAATAACATAAAATAAACAATTTTAACATTCGATACCATAGAATGATTTTCACTCCTGATGAATATGAATTTTACTCATTGATACTTTTGATTAATAACCATTTTAAAATCACCACTGACGGCCTGCATTAATATAGTAAAATATCTAAAGCATAAATAATTAATTAAAAAAACAGCACTAAAAGAAAACAAATATACAATAGGAAAAACAAAACTACAATAGGCAAAACTACAATAGGCAAACAATAATTTTTATTTCTTCCTACATAATTATGGCTCTACTGAAATATTCTGAACTGTAAGCCAAACTTACTGAAACAAATTGGATTACTTTTATAAAATTAATTTTTTAATTACTCACATAATAAAAATTTCCCAAGAGTTTCATATATTTTATGATTTCCTATATCAGGTTGAGTCTTACGTTTATTATAAAACCATTTTACATTAAACACATAAGGGGGCCCATAAAATAATTCTTGTTGGGGCCCATAAAGATGCCAAAATTTGGTTTCTATTCAATCGTTAATTTTAGCTGCAAATGCCTTCAAACGGGGAAGTTATGAATGGAATGAAATTAAATTTCATAAACAGACTGTAAAAAACACGGGCAGATAATTTCCACTAAAAACATTTTGTACCAAAACTCACCGATAAAAGAGATTATGGTGCTACTGTCACATACGCTGTAAAATTTGCACAATATAGGCAGATGAGAGAGTTACCAGTTAATATTTTTCGCCAGAATCCGCCTCTTTTCTTCATACATCATCCGTATGACTTTTAATTATAGGTGCCACCTTAAATCCATTGTGTACGACTGTGAAGTAACAAACCTGTGTTCCTTGAAACAAAATATAATACGGGGTGTTATAAACATCCAAAGTAAAAATTAACGTCTAGCAATAGAGAGTGTCCTACTCCAGATGCAATGCATTGTCAAATAAAAATACATAAAAATAATACAAAACAAGTTACATAAATCGCAAAGCAGTGAGGTTACAGAGAATCCAAGTTTACAACAAGTACACCAGTTCAAAGTAGAAATTAAATGTAATATGCAGTGGTAGCAACAGATTTCGCCATTAGTCCGGTTACAGTTTAGGCAAAAAAAAAAAAAAAAAAAAAAAAGGACAGATATAGGGAAAAAAAAAAAGACAGTGTTTTATTCTTTTTATTTCTAATTTCAACAAAAATAATAATTAGTAGTATAAATAAGCATTTAAAATTAAAGTACGACCAGAGCTATTAAAGGATTAAACTATTGCATTAAAAATGAAAGGCAATTAAATAAAACAAGAAAAATTAAGTAAATAAAAACAAAATAAAAACTATTTTAACAAAATAAAAGTGAAAACTGTGATAGCCAGTAGTTAACTTTCAGCTTTTTCCTCCTCTGCGTTCTTCGAATTCTTGTTCGAAGTGCAATTTTCTCCCTTCTTTCTTCCATGGTGAGCTTGTCCGCTGGGGTAGCAGAATTATTACCCGCCAAACGCTGTCTGAGCAAAAAATAATACAATAACTCTGTTAGCAGACCTTGTTATATTAAGTTGTTATGGATCATAACGTTTACTTTTATATAAAATTATTCTATATAATTATTTACAATAAAAAACCCCCACCTTTTTGAGCTTTTAAAAACCACTTTAAAATTATTATATTAATGCATATAAATCCTTTTTTTTTTGCCATGCATCACATCCATATATTTCAGAACAATATCATCTGTAGTCAAAAAAAGCTTGGAAGTAATGCTTCTAGGCCTTGTTTCGATATATAATAAAGTAACAACCTTTGTCAACAGGATCATCAGCGGCTTGCCGAAGAAATTAGAGACTTCTTCAATTAGCATCCAGATCATGATAGGCGGCGACTGTGGCAGGTTCGGCTTTTAAATTTGCAGTTCTCGCACAATGAGTTGAATAGGGGCGAATCACTTGTTTTTGGTGGGGTGGGGGATGAAATTGGTTCTGTTGAGAAAAAGGTTTACCATCTTTCAAACACTGGGAGCGAACTGTGTTTTTTTGTTTGTTTAATGATTTTTAGGAAGAAGAAAATCAAGTTTAAGGTTTTCGCCACTGAAGGTATTTTGTAACTTTTTAAGTGTGATTTTGGGGGATTTTACGAGTAGTTCTTATAGATTTTTAGGGAAAGTCACTTAGTTGAAAAACAGAGGGGCCGAGTGGCTTGCGCTCTGGCTCTCGGTACTACAGGGTATTAGGTTCGAATACGTACAGGCCATGAATGTTTGTAGTGGTTCGGAATCCACTTTTAAGCCGTAGCTCCAGGTCTCATATGGCCGTAGAGCGTCACAGAGCCCAATCAGACTTCTTCTCACCCATATCATTCCCAAACTGCAAAGGGGCAACTCAAGCTCTAAGCACATTCATGTGGTGTGGTGTAGCAGTTGAAAAACAGAAGCGGAGAGATTAACAAGCCGTGAGTCAAATTGCTAACAATATGCCTGTTCGAGTAAATAATTGTTTGATTCTTATTCTGAATTTTTTTAACAGATGTAATATTGCGTTATTTTAATTGAATCCGGCGGAATGTTAAGTTGCATCATTTTCTAAAGACGTCTATCATACCAGACCTTGTCGAAGGCTTTTACAACATCTAAGAATAAAATTCCTGTTGATTTCGTGTTTGATAATATTTTCCAAAAAAAATCAATATAAGTTGTAGAATTTGGGTATAAAAGTGATGAACTGACAATATTTAATATCTATATAATCGTAAAACTTATTTTATTGCATATATAGTTTTTGTTCTTTAAAATTTTATAATTTTTTTTAATTTAAAATTCATATATTAATTTGCCGTAATAAGTTTTAATATTCATGATACCATAAATACATTGTGATTTTCGGGGCAGAGTTAGATAATAGATTAACTCTTTGGGTGAGTCATATGAGCGTAATTCAATTTATGTACTTTTTTTTTCGTTCATTGGAAATGCATTAAATAATAAACTATTTCTTCTCCTCTTTCAAAAAAAACTATATATAAAAACTGGGGGAAATGTTTGATTTTTAAAGTTTATGGCCCTTTAAACACATTATGAATGCACTCTTATTTTGATAAAATGACATTGATAATAACATTTCAAGTATATTAAAATTCCTGCAAATTAAGTTTTAAATTAAATAAATTAATTTTCCAAAAAAATCAATGGCACCGTTAGAATTTGTTCTTAATAAAAGTAATTAATAGTATTGAGCTGACAATTTTTTATTTTACACAAAATCTTACATATAATTGTGCTTTTAAAGTTGCTTAAGTATTTTTAAAGTTTATTATTCATGAAAATTAATTAATTTTTATATAGTTAATGGTATTTTTTATTTTATTTTTAAATACTAGTTATGCCTGTTTGATAATAGTATTTATTAACTCTTTTGCAAACATTAGCAAATTCAATTTTTCTATTTTTTTTCGTTAATTGGAAATGAAGCATTAAATAATAAACTATTCTCGTTAAAAAATTATAAAGCCGAAATGTTATATTATTTTAAAAAATGGGTGAAATGTTTAATATTATTTAGAAATTTATTAAAGATTTAAGATATTTGCATTTATAATTGGTTTTCAATAACAAATATAAAATTCCAGAAATGATAAGTCTTGATAGTTTTAAAAATTAAATTTTGTAAAAATGTTTTAATTGTTCTTGGTCATTTAATGATTAACATGAAATGAAATCCAAAATCGAAATTATATAAAATTTCCTCAAAAAGTGTAACATTAATTAAATTATTTGTTTAATTTTTTTTTTTTTTTTTTTTTTTTTTTTTTTTGGTTAAATTAACATAACTTTAGTTCTAAAAAAGATAGAAACAAACTGTGAAGATTTTTAGAAAGCTGAAAATATGAAATTTTGGTCGAAAATCGTGTTTTAAAGATGTTCGTGTACCTTAATGAATTAATTTGGAATCAACTATTCTTAATTTTAAAAAAGATAAAAATATAGATTAAGATCGAACGTAATATTTAAATTATTTATATCATTTTAAACGATTCCAGCTCTTTAAACTGAAATTTCTTAAAGAAAATAGTGTATAGATAAGAGTATATTTTATTTAAACTGTATACATTATGTATTTTTTTACGATCTATTGAAAAGGAATAAAAATCTCTCTTTAAGTCAGAAGACGAAAAACTAACTGATGGCGCAATCGAAACAAATTGAAATATACTAACGTCGCCATCTATTGGGTGAAAATGAATTAAAATCGTTTTTTAGTCAGTTGAAGAAAAAGCTCATGATCGGCATGCGATCTCGCTAGTTGATAGTTATACTAAATGATCATATCGCTAACCACTGAACCAGTTTCTTTTGAAAAAAGTAGAAAAAAAAAAAAAAAGCTAATAAAAAGTTACCAGTAAGAAATTTGTAAAAATGTGTAATTTGAGAGTGGAGTACATAAAAATTAAATTACTTGCTTAAAACAGCTTTTGCTTTATTTTTTTTTTTATTATTGACTAGGCAATCTGGCACAGCAGTGTTATTTCCTTACATACCGATCTGAAAGTATTACTTCCAAGTCTTTTATCAATCTCAATCACCAATAAGAGACACGGTAGAAAAGTTGTACACGGCGTGAAAAGAAAATTTGATCTAACAAACTTTGTATATTTGTTTAACAAATTAAGATGTCCAAAAATAACTTGACGCTTTATTTGTTCAACTCCACTTATTTAAATTATTGTGATTTCATGCAGAAATCACTCTATATGAATGTAAACACAAAGCAGAGACTGCTACGCTAAAAGATGTTTAAAATATATATATATATATATATATATATATATATTGATATAATATTTTTAAAGTGGTTTTTAAAAAGTGAAGCAATTTGAAGTTTCAAATAGGATGGGTTTTTTTATTGTAAATAATTATACAAAATCATTTTATATAAAAATAAATGCTATGATCAGTTACAACTTAATATAACAAGGTGTGCCACAACAGTTATTGCATTTTACCTTTCGTTTTCAGGCTTTACTTTATATTTTATAACAAGTTACCTTTCTCCGAAATTTGTAGTACATTCGGTTTGTTTAGTCCCTCGGAATAAATTATTTTATTGTTATTATGTTATTTATATTATTACAAATACATATTTTATAGCAAATGAATTAGATGGAAGACTGTCTTTTACTGTGTGAAATGTCAGTAACGGTAAGTCATCATTCTTCCATTACACATTTCAATTCGACGCTCTATCACAAAATGTTTTAAAACCAGTTGATAACAAAAAGTGAAATCAGTGGATGAGTGTGATAAAAGAGCTCTCTTTTTGTTCAAAATGACTAAGTAGACGCGTATAACAATATAAAATGAAGGTATAAACTGAACACAATATGGATAAGAATGACTGGAAACCGGCTAGACAGTCTGGCATGAGGGGATGGTATTTATTAAGAATCAGAAAAAAATAACGTAATAATATATTAATAAAAAAAGATACAACACATGTAGACAAAGTTAATGATGATAAACAGTAACAAAGATGATGGTCTATGAAATAAAAGTAAATAGAAACAGTTATGATTTTTTTGCAAAAGAGAAATGAATGTTTTTTTTATTTCATATGGTGAATAGTAGAAGAGGTTTCATAAATAAATGAAAAAAAGCGATGGTAGATGAAGATAAGTGATATGGCAGTAATAGAAGCAAAACGAGAATGAATGTTTTTTTATTACATATGGTGAATAGTAGAAGAAGTTTCATAAATGAGAAAAACGATGGTAGATGAGGATAAGTGATATGGCAGTGATGAAAGGAAATCGTGAGTAAATTCGGTGGAACACATGCTGAGATAATAATCCAGGTTGAAGAGGTACTAATTGATGAAAGAGTAGCAAAATATAATGGTAAATTATGCAGGCAAGTAGACTTGAGTTGACGTAGTAGCATGTGAAATTTATTTGCCAAGACTGTAAGATTAGAATGGCTATTGTTATTAGAATTTTAAATAACTATTGAGTAAATCTATTGCAATCGAAACTAATTGAAATATACTAAGGTCGCCATCTATTGAGCTGAAAATAAAAAAAATCTTTTTTAACAACGATTTTAAAAATAAATGTGCAATTTTTAAACATTAATTAAATATAAATTAAGTGTTTTTAAATATAAGTCGTTTTTATTCTATTTTCATAAAAAATTATTTTGTACAATTTTCGTATAGTGCTTGTGGGTTATAGCTTATTTTATTTTGTTTTCTGGTCTTACAGTCCCTAGTATAATCTTTTTATAATTCTACCTGACTGCTCTTAATTGTCCAGTTTCTTAAACAATTTAACAACCAGCCTAATTCAAATCAAATAATAAAAATAAAAAAATAATAAAAAAATTAATAAATAATTTTTAAATAAAAAAAAAAAAAAACTTTTCAAATCAAATAAAACTGCTTACAATCTGAAATTATCCATTATCGTACAATTTCTTTTCTATTCATTTGGAAATTTGTTCTTCTAAAATGTTCAATTGTATAGGGCACATCTCGACACCTTTTATGAAGGAATCATATTGAGCAAGAAAAGTACACATATATCTTCTCAGCCATTCTAATTTTAACAATTTCTATTGTAGTTTTTCCAGAGCATTACATATCGCTAAATGCAGAACTTGAAGGGGAAAATAATCAAATAATTGAATCAAATAATGATTTCGAATTATTCTATGACTTGAATAAGTCATCGAATAATTCGAAATCATCCAAATTTTTATTTATATAATTTTTTAATGTGATAAAAACATTAACATTAATATTATTATTCCTCGGAAAAAATATTTCAAAATATTTAGATTCAGATTTTAATTTAGTATTTTTCTTTTTTTACTTAGACCAACATCTCACATGGAAAACCATTTTGAACATGCTAAAAATAAACTTCGCTTGAATTTCAGAATTTTTCTCTTATCAATAGACATTGAATAGACATGAATAGGAGCAATAAATTTCTTTTGTATGCAGCTGTTCTACGACCTATAAGTACTTACGTATATATGTACTTACGTACTTACGTATGATAAAGCTTTAATGATCTTTAAGTTTGACTTAAAGCATATTAAAGCTTTTCAAAATATCACTCTCAGACTGCAGCTAAATGTTATATGAGGAATTCGTAAATACAGCAAGCCATTAATATTCCTCCACTTAAAGACTTCCTTAAGCCCGTTTCTGAAAAATTCTTTAATTCTATTGATAACCACAAGAACTCAACAATCCAGGAAATTAAAATTTATGATCCTAATATTAATATTAAAAGACAGCGAAATATTTTAATTTAGTATATTTTCTTTTTTTCATTTGTTTTATTTTAATAATTTGTTTTTATTTTAATTTTATTTAAATTTTCTATCATTGTGGACAGTTTACCTAATAGTCAACTGTTAATACTTTGTTATTTACCAAACATAAAAAAATTTATAACATTTATACAAATTAATAGCCTAAAATTTAAAAAAAATGCCTTATTTTATTAAATCTAACTCTTCACATTTTATGAGTTTCTTTTGTATTTTGAAAAAATGCACTGATTATACTTTTTTTATAAATAAGTACTATATTCAATTTGGTAAGCTTTTGTTTTAAAAAAAAAATATCTTTGAAGATTTGAAAAAAAAATTATAAAAACAATTCTAATTATGGATTCAAATAAGAACAGAAATATGAAATTCTTCTTTTTAAGAATATTTATAGTTATTCTTATCGCTGTAAATAAATCTAAATTATCAGAATTACTTTCAATAAGGAAAAACATAAGAACGAACACATTTTCTTTAGATTTTAGAATTCTCAAAAAAAGAATAGGCAGAATTTTTTTTTTTTTTTTTTTTTTTTTTGTTATGTTATCATATTTTCAAAACAATATATTTTTGTTTATTTATTTATTAGATATATTTGTCCAACAGAAAAGTAAATTATCTTATTAACGAATCTTTTCAAAATAGACAGTTTGACCAAGGCCTTCTAAAAACTGGAAACTATAATCAGAAAATCTCACTAGATAATTAAGAAAAGTTAGGTGTTTACTTGTACTGTCGCCCCCTTCCCCCAAAAAAGGAGACACTCTTAATAATTTTTGCAAATATCATTAGATCTTCATATAACTGGCATTGCTAGAAACTGCACGAGGGAAACTAACTTGGTATGGTGCAACGCAGTTGATTAACAAAATTAATTAACATGGTTAACTAGCCTCTAACTCGCTTTTTAGCTCGAAATTTCATTACGGGAACCAAGATTTTTCACACAATCTATTCAGTATTGGAAATTAGTATTTGTTAATTTTTTTACAGAGATCTGATTAAAAGTTTTGGAGATATAGGGGTTCAAGAACTGACTTTCCTAATATTATATAAAAATTTCTTTTAATGAACGTTATCTCTGGTTTGAATTAATAATGTTTTTAATTTTTAAGCCAATCGAAAGAAAATTTTTTTTCAAACTTAAAAACATTAAATTTTAAATACCGTTATGAATAAAAAGGAATTATAGCATAATAAATATTTATGCCGATGCCATTCTAGTGCCGTCACCCCTTCAGATATAAATTTTTTTTCAAATTATTATGAAAAATTTACGAGATGTTGAAAAAAAGGGCAATTAGGTACCCGATTCCAAATTAAAGAAATATATACATATTATATATCTGTTTTTGTACAAACGAGATAACGCTGATATCGCATGATCAAAGTTGGAAAGCGGAAACTTAACTAAGAAATAATTTAATTCATTTGATTTAAGTTTTTAATGTTTTTAATTGATTTCTTTATGAATTTAATTAGATGTTCTCATTTTGGAAATATATATTTTTATTGTTATTATTATTATTATTATTTTTTTTTTGAAAAAAAATTTAGTTTTATATAATTCTGAAACGAAAATGATTAAAATTTTACTTCATAAAACATTAATAAATAAAACGTAAAAAAATACACACATAATTTTTAATATGTATATTTTATGCGTAAAATAATTAAACATTTGCTGTATTAAAGCTATTGAACTATTTTTTTCTCTTTAAATTAGAAATGTGTCGGTCTTTAATTTAATATAAAACTAGTTATATTAAAAAATGATTGAATGTTTTTAATTATATTTAAAAAGTATTAAATTGATCCTTAAAACTGTTCAGCTATTTTGCTCAGATATAAGTAATATAATTTAATTTTTTATAATATGCGCATAATTGATTTTCTAATATATATTTCACAATATTTTCGTACTTTTTTTCCAATAATATGCATATTTATTTCTGCATAGTATATACTTATTTAATTATGACCTGGCATTGCCAGCTATAATAAACATTATAAGACATTTAATTTGTTAAGTTGTGTTGAAAAGAAACAAAGGATTATTTCAAATTATGGTTCCACAAAAAAAAAAAAAAAAAAAAGGATTATTTCAAATTATCGTTCCACAAAAAAAAAAAAAAAAAAAAAGGTCAACATATAATATAATATATAAATTTTACACAGTATCTTTTACACAATGTATCTTTTTTTTTTTTTTCACTGTAAATCAGTGACCATTTTATTCACTTACGTATATACGAGTAGTCCATCCACGAATAATAAGTTAGTTTATAAAACCATTCTCACGTATAATGGTTAATAATGAAATTTTTTTTTATTAAATATCAAAAATTTTAATCCTTTAAAAATATAATCAGTGATCTTTTATTTGAACTATAACAAAAAAAAGACAAAAAAAAAAAAAAAAAAAAAATATTTAGATATATAATAAAATGTATGGCATTGGAAATTGAAAGAGAAGAATTTTTTTTACTTGACGTTAATGCAACATTTTGCTAATATACTACTGTGCCCAAAAAAGTAAGACCAGTTATTTTTTTTTTTCAAAAACTCTTTATTTATTCTTCCAAATTTATTTGATCGCCTTCAAAGTACAATGCAATTATGCCAACTTATTTTCCAATCCTCAATGCATGCTAAAAGTCATCGGCAGGGATGGCCTTCAAAGCTCGGAGCGATTCATGTTGAAACTCTTCATCGACTCAAAAGATGTCACCGGAGCGGTCTTTTGAGTTTAGGGAATAACCAGAAGTCGCACGGTGTGAATACGGTGGTTGTGGAACGATATAGGTTTCATTTTTGGCGAAAAAGTCACGAAGAATCAATGCAGTGTGATCTGGCGCATTCAGTGTTTTCGGTACCAATCGAGATTTGACGTGTTTGAGGCCCAAAATGGAATTGATTGATCCTCTTGAAATTCCAACTACATCAGCAAGGTCTCTAATTGTGAATCGACGGTTTTCAAGCACCAGATCTTTAATTTTTTGGATGTGAGCTTCGTCGATTGAGGTTGATGGTCGATCAGAGGGCTCTTCGTCTTCAACACGTTTTCTGCCTTCTTTGAACTGTTTATATCACTTCTAAGCATTTCTTTACGGTATAGGAATGCTCACCGAATGCCTTCTGCAACATTCTATACATTTCCGCAAGCAAAATTTAATGCTAGTTCTTTGCTCAATTAATTCAGAGTTTTCAAAAATTGCCGGAATCAGTTTTAGCGTCTCGCAAAGCCAACCGTAACTCAAACACTAATGAATATTTTGACGTCAAATTTCACACAGATATGAAGGACAGTGCCAGCAACCTAAAAAAAAAAAAAAAATTGAAATTCCATAAGCCCCGGGAATTTTAAATTGAAAATTGGTCTTACTTTTTGGACACAGTAGTAAGGATTTTTTTAAAATTTCACCATAAAACTTTTACAATGAAAACTTCATATTATGCATATATACTTCTAACAATAAAGATGAACGACTTGCATTATAAAACTAAAATTCAGTAAAGGATGTGTTATTTTTGGGGGGCATTTTTCTTCCATTTGTAAGTTGACTTACAACAAATTTATCTACAGATGTAACCCATGATATCTATACATATTTAGGATGTTACAATTATTTTATTTTTAATAAGTATTTTTGTAATTCATTGATTTCCTGGACAATTTGTTTCGCTCCTATTAATGTGTATAAATAATCTGTGTTCGTCTTTGATCTACAAATGCAATGCCCTTTGATATTTGTGTTTTTCAATTTCGTAGATGCAGGTTATGAACATTCATGCACAATTTCTTTCTATCTTTTCAGGTTTTTGAGGGCCCTAAATATGGAACACTTATCTTATAACTTTTCAATTTTAAGCACGTTTTCATGGTTTTGCTGGCGGTGTTTCTACGATGCACATGATAAATTACGTATAGCGAAGAACACTGTTGCTTTTGCTATGCAAAATTGATTATGTTTCTAGTTCATATCTTGTTATTTCTCCTTTGATCCTTGCATTGATATGTTATGTTCTTTATATATAAAGAACACAACTTATATATATATATATATATATATATCCTTCAAAAAACTCTCATCTATAGGAGGTCACTAAAAGTTTCAATAAAATATATTTGTTCTGATTTTCTATGCTAATAAATTTATCTTATAGTGGCCCTTCCAAATTTCTATAATGCTTTACAGAGTATTTTCAAGTCTCAATAATAACATATAGTAATATGTTTGCATTTTAATATATTTTATAATATTGTTTTATTAAAAAAATGGAACAATTTTGAGTATTTGTTTTAAAAATATTAACAGGAAATATTTTTCAGTACCTTACTATATATTTTTAATATTGTTTTAGCTTTTATTATAAAACTAATTCGCTTCTTATATTTTTTTAATTCTTATATATTTTGAATTAAAAATGTCGAGCTTCCGTTGTACCCTTTCTCTCTCACTTAAATTTATTCGTTCCCTTGTACCAAGCACGTGTCAGAGATAAGAGAATTGTGAACTCAACCGTAAATCGTACCTTAATATGATATACATTAAATAGATATCTTATTTAGATAATTTAAAAACTGTATAATAATATATAATAGGGAACAGATACATATTTAGGGGATATTATTGTATATAATTGTTTCAGAGGGCACTCAACATAATTAATTAAATTAGCATCATTTTAAGCAATCATTTTCATTACACTAATAATTATTCCATGGACATAAATGTGGAGGTGATATAATCAAAAAAAAGTAAACAAAATGAACAAGGACATGCAAATATTATCCTTTTTCATAATGAATAATTATTTTGATACTTCAACTGTTCTACAATTCGTTATATAAGAAATATTTCTTTGAAAAAATTAAAATGTTAAGACATTAACATTATTCGTATACAAATTCAATTTTGATAACACAATCAATAAAAATTGCAAAATACAAGTTAAAACTCATAATTATTGAAAGAATCAGTTTTCATACATGATAGAAAAGGAAGGAAAAAAAGAATTAACAGTTTTTAATGCAATTTTTTAAAAGAATGAGTCTGTAAAAATATATAAGCAAAAAAAAAAAAAAAAAAAAAAGAAATGTTATTTTAATAACAGGAAATAGTTTTACATTTTAATATGTATGCCTTTTTCATCATGAAATTCCCAACAAAATAATTAACATATGTCAAATTTATGATTTTTATTCTTCTCATTAGGTACTTCAACTGGGGCTTCTCCTAAGAGTAATAAAAATTTTAACAAATTATATTACCTTTTAAAAAATGAATTTATTACAAATACAGAAAAGTTAGAAATATTTACTACTGTTACGTAATAAAATTTCTAAAAGTAACATTTAGAAATTTCAGTATCGTAAGAAATATTTCCGGGATTAATAAAAAAAATGTGACATCAAAAATGCTGTGCTTTTATATTTTGTTCAAAATATGACTATAAATTCAGATAAATTCCTGAATAAAATTCTGTAATGAAATATTTAAATTCAAAAATAAATAAATAAAAATTGAACAATCAACAATAAATATTCTGCTCAAGCATTATCATAAAAATATTTAAATATAAACATTTTTAAATATAACGACAATGATTATAATTATTAATTATTTATATTAATAACAACAATGATTATAATTATTAATTATTTATATTAATAACAACAATGATTATGAAGGTATTACTTACATTGATCTGGTAGTCCTCAACTATTTATTGTTCAATCGAACTCATTGTAAAACACGGTAAACTGTAGCTAATAAAAAATGCAAATGACCAACATGAAAACTAGCAAATGCAATATCATTTTAGTTCAAAACGCGAATATTGCCAAATATAGCACACTTAGGTTGAAGTCTAGTATGAATTTTATGTCTTGGCCAGCTTTGATTAACCGCAAATAAACAGTCTACAGCGGCAACTAGTAAACATAACATCTTCACTCGTGAAACAATTTCTGTCGTCTCCATGTAAAAAGTTTCATTTTTCGTCGCTTCACTATTTGAAATGAACAAATTTCTATCTGAAATATGTTTATAATTGTAAAAATTTAAGAAACTAAAAAATTTTCACCAGTTGAATAGAAATTTCGAAATAGATTCATGAATTTTAGATTGATCTTCGCTTCTTTGCTACAATATGTCTAATTATTCAATTGCAGCTACTATGGAATTAATAAAAGTGTAATTAGATTTAAAAAAAAAATAGATGAAATCGCCTTTGACGATCAAAATATATTGAAAGAATGATGAGAAAATATAAAATTCCTTTAATTTCACAAGCACAGCACGATCTTTCTTTCCCTTTGAGAACATTCATTTCCTACTAATCCTTCAATATACAAGATCACATCGAATTTAGTATTGAGGTACGAGATAAAAACATACATATTTTCCATGTCTACTTTGATAAAAAAAAAAAATATCAACATCACTTGTCCCAAGGTTACTTTCTATATATTCTTTTATTTAAACAGTATTATTAGTAATTATAACAATTAACCATACTTCAATCTCCCTCACACAAATTGGGGTTTAGAATTATATTCTAAAATAGATATTCCATCAAAACAAAACAAAAAATTTCAGATCAGGGATATTGCTTTGATCCGTATCGACGAAATATTGTTTTGGTTGGTTGCAATTTTGCTTAAATATGTGGAAAGCCTTATAAAAACAAGCCATGTATGTCTAAGCAGATGGACATACCCATTTTTATATATTGTTAATAAGTTGTGATTTTCATCCTCTTTCATAGTTGTAAAAAGGAACAAACGATGTCTTGCACGCCTGCCATTTGCCAGAATAAATTATAGATGCGATTATCCTACAAGAGCGCTCATGTAAAACCTGTACTTCTCAATTCTGATAAAATATACTTTGACAAGAATCTATGAAATTTGAAAAAAAAATTTGAAGTCTATTCAGTTTTTATTTTTTCTGCAGCAACTGATTTTTATGACAAACGATTGTTGCACCACCAATGCTTTAATAGAGTTTCACTACAAAGAAACAAATCTCGTTTGGTACTTCTCCTAACATCCCATGCTCTATCCTAAAAAAAAAAAAAATTGAATATCCATAAATATTACATTTTTAAAATGCCACAGCAATCAGCGTTAGTGACGTTACGTATTATTTTCATTTAAAACCTGGGTGTGTAAGATTCAGCACACCCTTTAAATAACACATATAAAAACAGTTTTTGTATACTGTCATCACATACTTATTATCCTATGTTAAATAATATGAACAGTTTTCTTATATATAATATAGGTCACGTTGAACGGACCTTCAAGTAATAACAAATTCAAAGACAGGAGACCACCAGTCGATACTGTTACCGAAATCATGCTGATATTTATATAATTAATGTTTTTGAATTTAGTGGTAATTAGAAGCACCTTAGTTGAAAGACATGTTTAGTCCTAGATGATGCAGTATGCATGCAACAGAATGTTTTGATTTAGCTTCTTGATTGGAAATTAACTCAAATTTATCAACTCTTATGTTTTATTGTTTTTTTTTTTTAAGTTTTGTCTCGAGTTATTTTAGATTTTTATGCATCATTGAAGTAAGGAAATAATGTATCAAGATCCACCATGCGAGCTACGTTTAACTCTTTCCTACCTATTTTTTAGTCTTACGAATATTAATAAATATTCAGAATACATTACATGTTTGCTAAAAATATACGCAATGTTGAATGATTCATCTGGTACATTACGAATTTTGGCAATTTGGAATTTTGAAAAAGTTTACCCTAATAAGCGATTTCTTCTTTAGAAATATAAAAGAGTAAATTGATTTTAATATCTTGCTCAAAGATTTTTTTATAAATTGTACAATAGATTCCTATTGTGAAAAATTCTGATAAAATATTCAATCAGTTTGTTTTTTATAAGATCATTATTATTAGATTAATGAACTCTGTTTCAGCATGTTGTTGTATGTTGTACGTTTGGTGTTTTTTTTTCGTTGTTCTTTTTTTTGTAACTGTTCATAATCTGCCAGTGGAAATAATAATAAAAAAAAAAAGTTTGTTTTTATAAGAGATGAGTTGTATTTAAAAGAGATATTATTTTTAGAAAACATTTGTTGTTAGAAATTTTTAATCATAATGAGTATGTTGATTCATTAAATAAAATATAAGATTTATTTATTATAAAAATTCTTTAAAAACAGATTGATAAAACAAACATTGTTTGAATATATTAATTTTTTCATACTTAAATAGTAATAACTTTTTGTTCAATGCATTTCTGAAAAGATGGTAATCATAAATATCTGCATAACGACGATTTGTATTTCGTGGAGCTCCTTGGCTGCGAAACAGCCGTTAGCTCCGGTCTGGTAATAGTCCTTTGAAGAATGAAGAACACATTGCTGAGTAGAAAATGGTAAGACTAAATGGAGAGCTTGCCCAATAAAAAATAAAAAATAAAAAAAACAATAATAATAATTAAATAAATAGAAAAAAAAAAAAAAAGAGAGGAGTTTTTTTATTATTATTATTATTTATTTTATTTATTTTATTTATTTATTTTTTTTTATTATTTATTGTCATTAAAATTATTAATGGGGAAATAACAAACAAAAGCAAAAAGGGAATTCTGTGTACATCGACGGAGTACCTTGGTCGCGAAGCGACCAGACCTCCAAATGGCAGAACATATAAAAACAGTGGCAGTCGGTCACAGCCCATTGATAATAAAAACAAATTGCACAATAGACAGAAAAAGATATAAACAAAAATACAATTACAGAAAATACAAAGCAAAAAAGCAAAAAAAAAAAGAAAAACCTAAGAATACCTAAAGCCGAAGCACATCATAGCACCCACGCAGGAGCATTATCAATAAAAACAAACAAACGCGGAACGCGAACCTAATCAAGAATTACCAGGACCTGAGATAGATGTTAAAAAAAAAAAGAAAACAGTCTACTGATTAATGTTTAATACATGTCGAGGTCTTTTACGAAACGTATGCAGAGAAATATCATATTCAATTTTATTTAAAGCAGTAATTACAGAATTATCAGAGCTATTGAGAGAAGTGTAGAAATTGTTAGAAATTTTAGCCACATAATCCCGAAAACTAGGCATAGAAAGTGCAAATTTAATTTCCTTGTTTCGAAAGAACCAGGGAGCATCAACAATCATACGTATAACTTTGTTTTCCAATCTTTCCAAGACTAGAAAATTGCTTTTAGCAGTAGAGCCCCAGACTGGACTCGCATATGCTATTATCGGACGAAGATAAGCTAAATAGATTAGTTTTTTTAGTTCAATTGTTAGTTTTGAATGCCTGCCTAAAACAGAATAAAATTTACGTAATTGATTATTAAATTTATCGCGAAGGTAGTCAGTATGAGCTTTAAATGTTAGTCGTCTATCAAAAATTACACCTAAATACTTAGCTTCTTTAGACCAGGAAATGTTAGTATTAAAAATAGTTATGTTAGGTGGATTATAGACAGTTTTCCTGGTAAATAGCACTGCTTCAGTTTTCGCGACATTAAGTTTAATTTTCCATTTTTCTAGCCATAATTCAAGTGTGTTGATGTAGTTTTGTAAGTTTTTCTGGATAATGTGTAAGTGCCTCCCCTGAGTAATAATTGCTGTATCATCAGCGTAAAGTGTCAATTTAATTCTGTGGTCTTGTGGAATATCATTAGTGTAAATATTGTACAGGAAGGGTCCCAAGATCGATCCCTGAGGAACCCCGCGAGAATCTTGCAATTTTTTGAATCTATGTTATTGACAGAAACAATAAAACTCCGCTCAGAAAGATAATTAAAAATAACTTTGATAATATATGGAGAATAATTATAATGTATTAATTTATAAATTAACCCCTTTATCCAAACCCTATCAAAGGCTTTCGCCACATCAAGGAATATTGCCGCCGTGTCTTGCTTCCAAGAAAATCCTTCATTGATGGTCTCAGTTAAGTTGTACAGCTGATGCGTGGTGGAGAGATCCTGCATGAAGCCAAATTGTTGGGAAATTAAAATATTAAGTGCCTTAGATTCTTGATTAAGCAAATCTGCAATTACACGTTCAATAATTTTGCTAAAAGTAGAAAGCAGCGAAATCGGACGATAGCTATTAGGTGAAGTAGGATCTTTGCCCGGCTTTAGGATGGGAAGAATTCTAGCAGTTTTCCATGATTTTGGGAAGTAATTAAGAGTTAATATAGCATCTGTTATGTTGCAGATTTGGAGAATACATTTGAACGGAATATTTTTAAGCATCTTGTTAGTAATGCGGTCTATGCCAGGAGTCTTACTAATTTTAAGGTTAGAAATAATATTAATCACCGTCGAGGCTTTAGTAGGAGGAAAGTTACTGTTAGTACTGTTATGCTGAGTTAAAAAAGACGCAATAGTATTTTCAACTTCTTTATTAATCTGAACGTTGTTTGACGGATTCTCTTGAAATTGATCTTGCAGAGAATTTGAAAAAATGTCGGCTTTTTGCATGTCAGTAGTAATTATATCGTTGTTATGCTGTAGTGAAATAATTTTTGATCTTTTCTTACGGAGGTTGCTGCAAAGCTTCCAGATCGAACCATTCTCAACATTGGTCGTTTCAAGACGCCTGTCCCAACAATCATTCTTGTACTTTGCAACAGCCCTTTTTGAGTATGTTCTGATGATGATTGTAGATATTCTTGCTTCTAGGATCACGATAAATTTGCCATAACTTACGCGCGTTATTCCTATTAGTAATAAGAGTTTTAATAGAAGGAGGTAAATAGGCTTTTATTGTTAGTAGGAAGTGGCTTGGAGGCAGCTTGATGCGCAGAGAGAATTTTATTGGTTAAATCATTAATGGCGTCCTTCGATACCTTCCGGAGAAGTTATTGGCGTAAAAGAGTAATTAAAGTTATTGTCAAGGATACTAGAAAATTTAGACCAGCAGGTAGTAACAGCCGGGTTAGTCATGACATGCACAGCGCGAAACTTATAATCAATAATTACAGGGTTATGATCCGACGAGAGTTCATCAAGCGAATTAATAGCGTGATTAAAATGAAAGTTATTAGTGACCACTAAATCAATAATTGAGGTAGAGTTAGTGCCAATTCTAGTAGGTGTGTTAGGAGCAAGAATGTCAAGATTAAGATTATGAGCATATCTTTGCAAAGCAATGCCAGTATTATTTTTGTTAGTACATCCCCATGAAGTATTATGTGCATTGAAGTCCCCGCGAGAATAACACTATTGTTCATAGAAAATAAAAGATCTAAATCGGAAGTAAGATTAGGAATTGCAATAGCATTCGGAACATATACAGAATTAACAAAAAGAGAGGGTAAATTGGGAAAGTTTAACGAAATAATGGTAGCTTTTATTCCAATTAACTGTGGAGTTGCAATATGACTATGTGGCAGAGAGTCTTTGACGAAAATACCAGTGCCCCCAGAGATTGGATCTTGAGGACCATCATTTCTATAAAAGGTGTACCCCATTAAGTAAGGTGTTTGTGTATGCCTAAGGTGTGTTTCCTGAAGCAGCACTATATCTGGATTATAGTTATTAACAAAGTTAGTGAATTCAATCATTTTAAACCAGAGGTTGCATGCATTCCAGTAGCATATGCGAAGACCAGAAACCAACTGAGTCATTACGGAGCATTTTGGGTGGATTGGGATGCTAGGCCATTAACAAAGGCCTGCAACTTGTCGGCTTTATTGTCGGTGCTTCTTACTTGGTGGAGGATTCCATCCATATCTTTTAAGTCCGAAAAAATGGACACAAATTCTTTCATGAGAAGCAGGGATTTTTGAATAAACTGGGCTTGGCTCGCGATGCTCTGCAATTGGCTCAGTTGATTTGGAGTTATTTCAGGATACCCATTACCTTGATTGCTTGGTTGTTGTGGAGGTGTCAGATTTTTAGCTGCAGCAGCGTATGAGAAATTTTGAGTTACCTGTCTTGCAGGAGTGTACTTAGGAATGGTTGCATACTTTTTGAATTAACCTTGATCTTAGGGAAATTTTTCACACCCTCTCCAAGCAGCAGTGTGGCCAGATTGCCCACAGTTTATACACTGGGGTATTTCGAGCTTGTCAAAAATTTTACAGTCCTTGTGGGAATGCTCTTCCCCACATTTCAAGCATCTTGCCTTAAAGCCACAGTTGTTTGAACTGTGGTGGAAATAGTTACATTTGAAACACTGTAGAGTGATGGGTTTTTTGTTATAGCGTTCCACAACAACTGCTAGATACATTAGCCTGTCTAATTTAAAGATATCCTGATTTTTGTTAGATCGGGTTAGAGTGATTTGAAAAATTGGCAGGGGTTGTTTATCCCTGGTCCTGGTAAGTTGAACCACCTTCTCCGCGATGAAATCCTTGGCTGCCAGCGCAGCTTTAATGTCTTCAGGATCAGTGTCACGATGTAGTCCTTTGATTACCGCCTTTAAGGGTCTAAGGAATTTCGGAGTAATCACAAAGAATTCTATTCCGCTTTTGCTCAAAAACTTGGTTATGTCTCGGTGCTGATCTTCCGTGTTGGGAAAGATCTTCAGCATTTCACCGGCTAGCTTAATGAAGACATCACCGTTGAACTGATCATCAATCACTTTAAGCATATCATTAAGGTTGCCTTTGAGCTTAACCATTATTGGCGGCATTTTGCGAACCACCGTGACCCCTTCTTCATCAGCAGCTGCGTCAGTGCTAAGTGCTTGAAAATGTTTTTTTGTGACCAGATCATCACTTGCTAACTCCTTATTAAAAGTAAAATTTGCCTTAGCAATTAATTTTTGTTTGGAGTGCGAAACTCCCCAGAGTCATTTATATTTGAGCTTATCTGACTAGCATTTCGCTTAGTCTTAGGCTTAACATTACCAATTACTTTGCCAGAATTACTGGCATTAGCAAGAGTCACATGTTTACTAGAATTACTATTTACAACAGGCTTAACATTTACTTTTCTAGAGATACTAGCATTCACACTTTTACCAGAATTACAATTTACAACATTATTTACATTATTATTAACAGTATGATTTACATTATTTACAAGATTCTTAGGACTATTGTGCAATTTGCAACTTTCAATAGGGCAGTGATAACGACTTACCCATTCCTCAAGGAACTTCCGCTTCTGTAGCAGGGTCTCATTAATTTGGACATAGTCTTGCTGAAGATCAGACCTCTTCGAATTTTCCACTATTGAGTCAATGACCTCAATTTCCTTAAAAGCTGTACTCAGTTGCCGGCACATTTCCTCAGGGGAGACTTTTTCAGTCGTATTTTTGGCATTGCTTTCCACTGCAGGTGGAGAGGGTACTTCCAGATGGTCCTCAGAAGGACCATTCCCCTCAGTCGAGACTTCCATTTCACTCATAATGATTCAAGTAGAAGATAAACGCAGATGGGAAAAACACGTCTGCTCGCATCCACTACCCAAACGGGAATCCAGGGGACTTCTTCGGAGTCTCCCAATCCTAGAGATGAATTGAGGGAGAGTCTGCAAATTTAAAGAGCGATGAATATCGCATAAAAAAAAAAATCGATCTCTTGATCATCTGGGAAATATATTCTCAGTTAAAAATAACACTCTATTAGAAGAAAAATTTTTTTTTTCTCAATATTTCTTAATGTATTACAAACAAAGAAGATTTATCATTGCAAGGTTTTAGTTAACATTATTTATTTCAAAAAGTTTTGTTGATAAAAAAAAAAATATAATAAGATTGATGAATTAAAATAAAGAAAAAAAAAAAAATGTGTTTTAAATAATATCATATTTAATATATATTACATGATATTATTACAACTGGTCATATATTTAAGCGATTAAAGCAATCTCATTTGCAAAATATTCACTGTAATATTTTTCAATATATATTTATTTTATGAGTAATATGATGACTTTAATAATTTTGTAATAAATGAAAGACATCTTAAAATTGCATCTTTATTTACTATATTTTATATTTGTTTGCTTAAAGAAATACATTTCCGGGGAGAGTTGGCAGTTAGTAATTTTTTTCTGAAAAGGGGTGAATAAATACTGACATTATTGCTCAACAGACTAAAAGCTTGTTTAATTCATGCTTCCCTTCTGCACCTAATTTCAATGTTTTGAGATCTTTATCCTCTTTTGTTAGTTAGTCTAAAAAACGTAAGAACATCATATAAAAACAATACTCTTGTCTCAGTTTCTCATCATAGCATGTAGCCAGAATAATTTAAGAAATATAAAGTTAGTAATTTTTTTTTTTTTTTCTGAAAAGGGGTGAATAAATACTGACATTATTGCTCAACAGACTAAAAGCTTGTTTAATTCATGCTTCCCTTCTGCACCTAATTTCAATGTTTTGAGATCTTTATCCTCTTTTGTTAGTTAGTCTAAAAAACGTAAGAACATCATATAAAAACAATACTCTTGTCTCAGTTTCTCATCATAGCATGTAGCCAGAATAATTTAAGAAATATAAAGTTTTTGAGATGTCACAAAAATTAATTATTACAAAACATTTTTTTTTTATTATAAAAAAACGACAAAACTCGCATTGAACAACTGAGACTTCATAAATTTAACATCCCGATTTTAAAATGGCATGAAGAAATTAAATGTTATACCGAAGAAAATTAATGCCTTGCGATGTTTAAACGTAAAGTTGAATTAGATGAGACGTTTACAGTAAAAAATCAAAACTGGAACTATTGACGAATTGTTAAGGAATTGGCTAAAATGGTTTAGTGATCAAAGAAATTTTCATGTAAATCATTGAAAAAAATCTATGCAAACAAATAAATAAACATCTGTAAGTCAATATTGGAGATTCGTAACCAATCAACACACAGCTAGGTGGCGTTGTTGTTGTGTTTGTAAAGTTTCACTGAACTCGTAGAAAAATTGAAAATACTCAGTTAATATATAACTTTGTTGACATAGGAAATCAAATTCAATGAATAATATTTAAAATTATTATCATTCGATGACATTTTCTAATGTTCATGGATTAAGAAAATTGACGAACTCCATTTATATATCTGTGGAATGTGTCGCGGCTAGGTGACGTTGTTGTTGTGTTGGTAAACTTTCACTGAACTCGCAGAAAAATTGAAAATACTCTGTTAATATATTGTAGACATAGGAAATCAAATTCAATGAACAATAATTAAAATTATTATCCTTCGATGTCATTTTTATTCGAATAAAAACTAATTTTCTTATATAAATAAAAAAATTACATTAATAATTGTCCCAGGTTTAATATAATTATCATATATTTCCTTTTATACGCTGATAATTTTTAGAACTTTTTGTAAAGCTAAAGTACGGGATCAGCTTATTTATGGATCAGCTAATGTCTGAAAAAAATGTACGCACTTCTCCGTTGTCCCAGCTCAACTGATAAATCTCTAAATAAAGCAAATTTTTTATTTCCTTAGTTTATAAAAAAATTAATTTTAAAAGAAATAAGTTATTCGTTTTTGAGAGTGAATTGTTTAATTTTGGAAACAGCTTATATAGCCTAATTTTTACTTTGACGCCAAAATGGAATGAATTTTTCACTTTGAAACCCAAAGAAGTTGGTGACATTTTCGCCGGCTTACCAGAAAAAAATTACTAAATTGACTTTTTATAAGTATAAGTATCTCTTTAATTAGAACAGCTGAGGCGATCCTTTCATATTTGTAGAAATTATCAAAAAACTTGTTCATTTTATTTATTTTACCTGCTACCATCATTGGGCTATCCACCCATTTAATTACCGTTGGCGTGTGTTTCAACAAGCCCCTTTATCCGTTGATCCTATCTAAGGTGCAGTCTGTGCACCTAGATAGGAGCTGCTGTGTGGTTACCTTTACACAAGGCACATTTTTACGTTTTCTTATTTCATCTGTAAATTTTAATGTACTTTGCTACTTTTTAATCTTAATTCCTTTGTTTTATTTTAGTTTATCTTAAAATTTTTAATTTTAACTCTAACCTTTTATTTGTTTGGGCATCGACAACGGACTCCTAATTGTACCGATAGCTTAGCTTTTCGATCTCTTGCTTTAATTGTTCTCAAGCAAAAGATGTTTTTCTTAAATTTTAATTGTTTTATTTTATTTATTACTGTTCATTAATTTAAGCAACTCCATTTTATGCTAATATTTTAACTAATTTAAGATGTGGAGGTTTTGTGGTTTTTAAAACCACCTTAGAACTCCGTAACCGGTACGCCCGTTGCCCTACACAAGGCACAGCTAGCTGGAGTGTCAAGAGGCTTAGGGCACTCAGAGGATTTATGCGGGCCTGCTCATTTCACTCACACATCATGCGTGAGCAGAACCTGGAATGGTGGAAAAATTGCAAACAATTAAAACATTGTGCAGGACCGGGCCGTTTCCTAAGCTTTCCTGCTATAACTTTAAAGTAGTCGATGCAATCAGTATTGAACAGCTCGATTGATTTTTACATTTTGGAGCCACCACCAAGAAAAGAGGCATATTGCCTTTGTTACCCCTATGTTTTAATTGAGTAACATAATCAATTTGGAAGCCAAATTGGTTGAGGGCTTCGTGTATTTCAGGATATTCATGTAGGATTATCGTGGGCGAGTCCACGAAATATTTTAATTTACTTGTCCTGAGGAAGCAAATAAGTATGGGCTTGTAATTTCCGGAAGTCAGAAATTTTCGCCCTAATTTTCCTATGAGTATGCACTGTAGGGGGAGACTCTAGCGGTGATTTTCTCATTGGTAAGCTTTTGTAGGTCGTTTAATAATTGCTTACAATTGTCTATTCGGTCAACAAATATGGGAGGGATGTATCCAGGTCTATTTTTCGAGGTGGACTCCTCGAGGGTAGCAAACTTTTCATCGATCATCAATGGTAATTTCTTCTACTTCGAGGACATCATATGGATTTGAAGTTTCAATAACTTCATCAGGTTTATTTCGTTTAGAAATAGTTAGGGCCATTTTTCTCGATCGTTTCATTTACTTTGAAGTAGAGGTAGCCAAATGAGAATGTTGAAAATGAGATTTTTCAAGAAAAGAAAATTGTTTGGAATTCTTTAGTTTTGCCTTATTTTTTAAGATTGCTGTTATGCGTTTTGTTCATACATTAAATTCTAAATTTTATCAATAATGTGAGAAAAAAGCTGCCAAAAATGTTTTGATTCATAAAAATAATGTGTTTTGGTTTTGATTATTATTATTATTATTATTATTATTTATTTTCATTTTCTATTGTTTAATACTTTTTAAGAAATTTAGCTTTTACTCAGTTTCTACTTAATTCTTTATTTTTATTTTACAATGCAAGTTAATAAAATGTCCAGTATATGTAAATTGGTTTACTTTGATATGCATGTTTGTAATATATATATATTAATAAATTCTAAATTTATATATTTCAGGTTTCGTAACAGTGGGACTATTTAGATCAGGGATGGGTAAACTTTTTTTCGGTCGCGGGCCAAAAATCGAAGAAAAAAAAAGTTTGGTGGGCCAAGATAAATTTTTCTAAAATTTTAAAAATATTTATAATATTAATAACCATTTATTATTACCATAATATTTATACTATTATTAACCAATAATATATATATACTTTATTTTTAAAATATTTTACGAATAACCCAAACAAGCACTAGCTACGCTATACATTTAATAATTTCACCCCTATTTACAATGATGCTATATGTCCGCACTCTTTCCATACGTAATCAATAATTTTAGAACTCGCGCCAAAAGAAAAAGCCGCTGGCTGGAGCTTAAAATGCGCAGTCTGCCATATGTGAGGTCTAATTCACCTATATTGGATTCCCATATGTCTGCTCCCCGAGAAAGAGATAACGCTTGTTGGCGCCAATATGCAGTTATAACTAACAAAGAACTTCCGCTTTTAACACTTTACCCGATTGAAAGCTGTCTATGCTTGCTGTTTCCGTCGATTTATGTTTTCTAGAACAAAAGTAGAGGAAGTAAAAAGATCATCAGTCCTTTGAAAAAACGGAAGAAAAAAATAATATTTAATCAATGTAGAAAAGGATATGGATATATAATATATAAATATATATTTCTTTTAATTTGCCTCCGACCGGCAAATTAAAATTCCCGTAGTTCCGGGCCGTAGTTTGCCCATCCCTGATTTAGATAATCCTCATAAACCTAAAACTTGGAAGTTCTTTAGAGAAAACTTATCAATAGAACTGCTTTTCAGCCCTCCTGATGATAAAATAGATATTCCACTGAATTGATTTTTTAACACTTAGCCATCTAAGCATTATTCTTTAAAAATTCCAAGATTTATTAAGGTGTATGTTTTTATGACACCTTCTTGCTAAATTATCACGTATGCCAGCCCAGTTTGGGGATCTGCTGCAAGATACCACATTAACTACATTAGTAGACCTGAAAATAAAATTCAAAGAATGATTACTGATTCTCCGTGGTATTTTAGAAATGATGACATTCGTCACAGTCTTGCCCTCCCTTCTATTCAAAATTTTATGCTAAAGCTTGCCGAAAAATTCTATGCAAATCTTGAACATATTCCGAATGATGAAATTCGTAATCTTCCGAGATACGATTTTTACTCTGCCGGAAAATGCTAAACGCCCCCAGGGCGGTTCTTTACAATTTACAAAGTTCCTAGATGAACTCGTCCTTTCGTCATCATTTCTAGCAGCGGTTACCCTATCCTCCTGTGGAATCTCTTTTTAATTTGATATTTTACTGTTTTATATTATTAATTTTCTTCTTGAAATTTTGAATTTGGGGACATTTTCCTTAATACTTATTTCCTGTTTTTTGATAACCATGTTTCTCTTATTTATCGCCATGTACTCATTCTGACCAGATAGGAGTTTAAGGCCCCCTGGGCACAAAGGTACTCCGATAAGCTGTAAAAACTGACTGAAGTGATCTTTCTTGCTCATCTTTGTTTTTATTGGAGGTTTAGAAATTTTGGTACTTACGTATTAACGGTACCTTGGCGACAGACTTGGCGGTTTTAAGTGTCGCCAATCTTTATTATTTGGAATAAAAATATTTTGAAAGCGTTTTGATTTTAAATGAAGTGTTTCATATATATTTTATTATTTGGAACAAAAAATTTAAGTGTAGATTGGCGCCAAATCTGTAGCTGCGGTTGGCGTGTGCTCTTTACTGGAGCAACTGTCGCCAAGGTACCGTTAATACGTAAGTACCGAAATTTTTCTAGGCCAGATAAATGTATTAGACGGTAACAACTCCGTGGTGTTAGATTCATCGGTAGTTTTTACCACTTTTAATTTGATTTTGAGTAGATGTGCGCTTCGCGCGCAGGTACTCGACCTGCATTCAGTTAGCTAATCTTTGTTAGCTGAATTTTTTCTGTTATTTCCGCGTCTCGTTTTCTACTCGCTATAATTATTTTGTTCTCTTTTTTTATTTTGCTTTTATATTTTTGATTTATTTATTTTCCAAGGATGAAATGGATGTTCGTCATGTATTCCTCTGTCCAGCCTTATCTGCTGAAGGTGTCTGCGGGCGATATTGGCTAGCAAGATGGCTTATAGGTAAATGCTGAATTTTTCTTGTTTTGTGTTTTCTTTTATGATCTTTGTATTTTAATTATATTTGTCTTCCATTTGGGGGCTAAAAAACATTTTGCGCTATCAAAGTTGGCCTGAAGGATTGCGGGCACAATTGTGAAGTGCTTTGCTTTCCGCTGATTTAAAAATTACATTCTTGACACTCCTTGATTTTTATTTCTTGTTCAATATAGTGAAGAAAATATCTGTGATGTTCGATTATTGGGTGGAACTTTCTGATGACGTACAAACTAGTGAATATTAGTTAACCACCATGTGGGTTGTAGTACTAATTTTAAGACGAACTGTTGGACTTTGTTTACTATGTTGTTGTGTTCTCTATTTTTTTAGTATTTAAAAATTAAAATAGAATTTTTGTGACTGTTTTTTCACTTTTCTAAAGAAAAAAAAATTATAGAGATCATTAATTATTTTTATAAGAATCTTTCATACTTCTCAACTTCCTTAACACTCTTTTGTTTAGCTATTGTGTGTGGTGGACAAGTGTTT